>OENM01000723.1:0-18283 GCA_900239745.1 Rotaria magnacalcarata
TCATCGTTCTGTCACATAACATCAGTGACACTGCTTGTCTCTTTCGTTCTATACATATTAGAGCCTAACACCCACACTCATATAGGTCTGATTTTAAACGAATTCTATTTTTAAAGCATCAATAAAGTTATTTACATTTGAATGATCCAAGCTATCTTATTTTAACATTTTCGGCATTTTTTTTCGACGTTTTTATCATTCGACATTTTTTGTTTCGATCTTTTTTTTTCGATCTTTTTAGCATTCGATCTTTTTAGCATTCGATCTTTTTAGCATTCGATCTTTTCAACGTTCGGCGTTTTTTTTCTGCCTTTTTGCTATTCGACATTTTTTTTTCGACGATTTTAGTTTCGACATTTTTTTTCGACCTTTTCTATACATACCGAAAAAATATTCAATCAAATAGAATAATCGATTTTTATTATTGGATGAGATGATAACACATGTTTTTCCGGTGTGCCGTAGAAAGGTCGAAAATAAAAATGTCGAAAGGGAAAAATATCGAAAAGAAAATGGTCGAAAGGAAAATATCGAAACGGAATAATGTCGAAAAAAATTGTAGAACGGGGAAAAATGTCGACAAAAATATAGAAAGAGAAAAAAGTCGAAGAATATATTTTTCCACAAAAAAATGTCAAAATTCGAAATGAATGAAATAGCGATGTCTACAGTAAATGATGACTCTAAATACGAATAATTCATGTTTTCTTTTCCGATAATTCTACTAGTCTATATTCTGCACCTCTTGTAACAGTGATGATTAACACTTGATATAGATTAAGTAAACAACTCCTACATAAGAGTAAATAAATAACTAAGCTTCTACCATTATGGCTACAGCTGTCGCATCTTCAGAAGATGAAACTCAATCAAAGTCACCAACTATTTCATTCATTAATTCACAAAAAGGAAAACAATTGCTAATAGCAAATGAATATATTTTCAAATTAAATAAAACAACAACTACTATTCTGTTTTACATTTTTATTCATGTTTTATTTCGATTATTATATGTTAGTATTAACGTACACAATAAAGCATACTTCTCTGAAGTCAGAATTTTCGAAAACACTCGTTTCGACCATTTTCCACAACAATATATTTTTTTCGATATTCTTCCCTTTCGATTTTTTTCTTTTCGACACTTTCCCCTTTCGATATTTTTCCCCTTCGATTATTCGACATTTTTCCTTTCGACCTTTTGACGGCCAACCGTTTTTTCTTTCAAATGAAAATTGATTTTTCTCTTCCCATCAGCATGAATTTTCATAAAACATGTATTTCCTCTCTCCCTCCCTCACTCATCACAATATGTGCATTGCATATATATGATTTTTCATCATAGAATAATTTCGATTTTAACCATTTTTTTGCATTATCTTGTTTTTCGAGACGTATCTGCATCAAAATCAGAGAAAGAGAAAAAACAGGGAGTGAATTATTAGAGACTTCTAATGTTTATTTATTTCTCTTTATCAAATCTTCTACACGTCCAGCATCGTTCCTAACCTTTAATATTTGAGGGTGATTAACTGGTAATGCTGCTTCATAGATTATCTGAGACTTCTTGAATAATTTCAATGCTTCTTCTAATTGATCTTTATTTTCATACACAAGCCCCATGTTCTCGTAGGTATTTGCAATAGAAGGATGTTCAGCAGGAAGTGTTTTCAACTTGATTTTAACTGATCGATCATAATATTCCAATGCAAGATCATAATGATTGAGATAATAATGAACACTACCAATATTGTTGTACGATACACTAAAATCAGGATGATCAGCTGGTAAGTGAGTTTCCTTAATAGCAAGTGACTTCTCATAGAATTCAAGAGATTCGAAATACTTGTTCTTTCTTTGATAGATATTGCCAATGTTATTGTAAAACATAGCTAAGTCTGGGTGTTTCTCATCGTCTGCTTCTTTGAATAGTGACACTGCTCGATTATACGATTCAAGTGCTTGGTCGTGATCGTCTTTCGTTTCATGCACGACACCGATACTGTTGTGTATGTTTCCAATAGTAATATAATCGGATGGCGTAGTTCGCGTCGTTACCTTGAGCGATTTCTCATGCCATTCAAGACTACTATCAAAATCACCTTTCTCGTTAGCAACCATACCGAGACTCCGATATAATCCACCAATTGAAGGATCATTCGGCAGAAGTTCACTCAGACGTCGAAGCAAATATTTTTCAGCAAGATCAAATTCTCCCATGTTCCACATCATCAAACCAAGAGACATAAGATTCGTTTCCTCGCTATCATTTCCTTGGTTTTTCATGTGATTATACAATTCTTTCAGATCATTCTCACCATCACCACATAATCTCATATGAATCATCCATATTTTCGCATCAGCTGCTAACTTATCTTCACTAATATGTTCCAAACGAAATATTGAGCCAACCATAAATAATATCTCTGCTTCACTACCGCCATAATAACTCAATCCATCAATTTGTGAAAATGGTCGTCGATTATCACCCTCCGAATCACATATCACACTAGGATCAGCCTCAATTTTAAATATCACACCTACACTATTACTAGTATTGCATGATCCCATACTTTGTCTTAGAAATCCTTCAGCTACTTTACGTTTCAAGGATGTCGATAGAAACGAATTTAATGAAATGATACTTCCAACTGACTTTCGAAATTGTTTTATTTCATCACCCGACATTATTTGACCACGATAAACAGTCACAGGCTTCTCACACTGATTTGTCCGTAGCTGCTCGTAAACATCACGAATAACATTTCTCATTAAAAATATCATCTCAATGTTACGTACACGCAATGCCTTATTCAATAAACGATACACAAACGATTCACGTGTGTACCACCATATAGCACGATCCAAAGTATATTCTTTCTGAAATTCTTTTACCAATTTTAATTCAACTTCATTGCCTTCATATTCTTTTTCCGATAATTCGATTAATTCCTTCTGGTCTTGTTCATTCGGCTTCATTTTAATTAATACATCTATCAGCAACTGTGAATGCAAAAAATCTCCATTAAGCTCCGTTGAACTACGGTCCAAAATGTCCATGGCGATCGGTTCTTCATTTCGACCTCGACGCTTTTGGTCGACTCTAATTACGTCGATTAATTCATCAAGTTTAGTACAAACAGCTTTTACCTACAAGAACTTAACAATATATGCAATGCCTTGAAAAAGGTACGAGTACATACCTTGCTGTATGACTGACTCCAACCTAAGTGTGCCTTTTTATTGCCGCAATAAATGTATATCGAACATACTTGTTCTAAATTCTGCATTTCAGGGACTACGATACGACCTAATTGACCGCTTACAATCAGAATAGTGAGATCCCCTTGTTGAATCAAATTGACACGTTGCAAGAATTCTTCTGGATCGGCAAATGTTCGTACTTGGTTAATGATACCGCGTAACTTCTTTTGAGCAATCACATTTTCTTTATTGTCAACGGAAGCATCTAGCCAAAAGATGCTATATGTTTCCAAAATTAGATTATCCGTGTTCTGTTCAGGCTTTGGTCGTGCCATTTTCCGTTGATTTTCTTAATTGATAGGTTTCTCTGAATGGATGGAAAAATGCAGAAAGGAAAAACGTCGAAAGGAAAAATATCGAAAATAAAAATGTCGAAAACAAGAATATGAGGTGAAAATAAATCTGTAAAATTGAAATTAAGGATGAGAAAGATTTCTGCTTCAATATACTCTCGTTTTCAATCTTTCTATTTGTCTACATTTGCATTATTTTTGTTTTCGATATTTTGATTTTCGACATTATTGCCTTTCGATATTTTTCCTTTCTGCCTTTTTCCACTATACCGTTTCTCTGCGTACTTCACAGTGCAGTCGAGTCTTTTGCTAATGCGTTTGCAGTTCGAATGATTTTATGCCGTGTTGTTTGATGCTTTTATTTAGCTTACAAAGTATGACAAAAATTCTTTCTCTCACCTCTACCGTTTCATTTCTACTCTTGTTCAGTTACTTATTTGTTTTCACTGTCTGCCGAACGCCACGAAAAACAGAAACATCATCTCTCCCTTCAGTTATTTCGCCCAAACCGAAATTCCTTTTAACTTTCTTTCGTTCTGTGAACCCTAATTCATTCATTTATCGCTCCCACTGAAGTAAACAACAATACACCCTGTACACGTAAGCACTCGATTTTTTCCAACTTCATCGGAAACTGACTGCACACGGTGCAACGAATCTTTCTTGAGTTGCCATTTTAATGCCATTTCGAACTAGATTTATTATTAACAGTATTATCACTCGAGAGAGAGGCTAATTTTAAAGAATTAACGAATAGTTACGAGTTTTTTAAAGGGCCTAGTGTTATCACCGATAGACCATAGGTCTAGAAATGATATGACTTTTGAAATACAGTTAGTGAGATCAAATTAATCTTTCATAGTGACGTAGTTTTTGCTTTTGAAAACTAATTTTTTTATGAATGATATGACATAATTCATTATCAGCTAGGGACTATGATTTGACATTACTAAGAGTTGATCGATACATACAACTGAATAATCTATAATTACTTTCAAGCATTTCTGTGATATATGAAACAGTCGTTTGAATAGTGTGGAAGCATTTTATCAATGAAAAGTGGTTTATTTCACAAAATAGTCTCCCATGAAAATGTTTTTTGTGTGCTGCCAAAATATAAGCAAATATTCCACTATATCACACACTTAAAAATATGTTCTTCAATTGAGTTGTTCTTCAGACAAATGCTTTGCCTCAAGTATCGTAGATCGCACTTGAGTATTACGAAAGACAAAAACGTGGGAAGTGCGCATGAATAGAAAAAGAACTTCTAATCAGATTGAGCCGGTTCTCGTTTTGTGAAATTATTTCCAAGTATTGATTAGTCATACATACGGTTTAGTTATTCGCCGTTAGTCTAATGAGTCATCGTACAATTTTAGACAGGCCTTGTTGTTTTTCATATGTAACTTTTTATGCCGTATAGTATTAATTAGTTCGTTATTTAGAAAAATTGAATAGAACTAGACGATGTTATAAATTTTTTCACCCTTCGCTCCACTAATAAAAAATAATGAATAGGCAGTGGGAGATAATATTTTGTATTTAAATTTCATGCCTAACATTATTGAGACTAATGAAGCAAATTTTATTGAAAAAAACATGAATACGGCCTTAGTCAATGCTCAAGAAAGAAATGGTTATAGGCAATAATTTTATTCGATGAATAATGCGCTTCCGTATGCACACAGATTTTTTCCTTCTTCTTTGTAAATATGTTTTATGAGTAATGACGACGATAACAACCATGTTTTATTTTTCTTGTCTACTGTTTTGTTTCTTTGTAACTGTTGCTATCCTGTATTCCTTCAACAATCAACTTGATGGATTCTGACAATATTTATCTAGCGCTGTTTTTCTTTTTCTGTCTCCTATATATTCAAATGAGGCTCTTCTCATGTCATTTTGACATAAAAATCAAATATAAACCAGACGTTCGTAGTATTTTTATTGGATAACTATTTGTATAGGAGTTTTAATTTGCGTCCATCTCTGCTTTTTATCGGATAACGAACAATCCTGAAGATGCATGATATGGGTTGAATTTTATATGTATTCAATGAGATTAAATTGTAGTTTCAGTTAGAAATATCAAGATATGTATGGCTCAGTGGAAATCTAAGCAGTCAAAGTTTCAGGATATAATAGTAAATATATTCATCGCCCTTAGAGATCAACAAGGAACTATTCATATTCATGATTTTCACATTTATAAATCGATGAAATGAATACTAATTGCGAGATATATACGTCATTCCGAAAATATATAGAATTTTTAGCTCAGTAGTTAATGTACCATAGTGTGAAAACGACAAAATCATTAATCTCAATAAATAAATCGATCGACACTTTCATAGACGAGAATTTGCTTTAATATACAAATAGAGATCATTTTCCAGAACACTTTGTCTTTATTTTTAGCAATAAAAATCGAATTTTTCAGTTGGATTTTCCATAGTAGTTATTCTTGAAATGATGAATTCTATTCCAAGTTGATAAACATTGCATAAGTGTATACTAATTTCAACTTGAATATATCATGAAAATAATTGAATTATTAACTCCAGAAGAGGGCTCTAGTATTCATATAAAAGCTTTTCCCTTGAGTCACCGTCGATTGGCTAATGACTCTGCTGTATATTTCTCTTCTTTTCTTCCTCTTTATCTTTCTTTCAAGTTTTTTTTCAACTCTCTTGTTTATTAATTTGTTATTTTTTTCTATGTCAGGTTCCATTGACTAAAGATAAAAAAAAGAATACATTTACGCACACACATATTGTCTTTCAATACATTAATTATAGTCAATAATATAATCAACAGAAATATTTACGATGACTGATGATTCACAAGATGGCGATGGACTTGATATTGGTATGACACATAATGTTGAAATTCAAATGTATTGTTTTGTTTGGAAATACTTTTTTAAGGTAAAAAACATAAACTTGGACACTTACGTGTTGACACCCAAGGAAAAGCAACATTTAAACATTTACCAACAAATCAACTCGTCGAAGCACTGCAATTAGGTATTCAATATAGTGTTGGCGGTCTAGAAGCAAGGCCGGCGCATGATGTACTATTTCAAGATTTTATTACTGTGGAACTAATAAATTTTCCCAAGTAATAAAAATAAGAACTTTTTCTGAAGAAAAAACATCATGTCTTGTAGATCCGGGAGAACACAAACACCAAAAGCTACGCCACCTCATCGTTTTAATGATTTTACAATTCGTTCCTATGCGCCTGTTGCCTTTCGACATTTTCGAGAAAAATTTAATATTAGACCAGTGGATTATTTAGTTAGTATCTTTTTCTTATGATAATTAATGCATTTTTCAATATTTATGTTTATCATTCTAGTCTTCGATATGCAAACCTTTTCGTGAATTGAAAAATCCTGGTGCCAGTGGTAGCTTATTTTATTTGACAGCCGATGATGAATTCATTATAAAAACAGTGCAA
Source organism: Rotaria magnacalcarata (assembly GCA_900239745.1). Lineage (NCBI taxonomy): Eukaryota > Metazoa > Rotifera > Eurotatoria > Philodinida > Philodinidae > Rotaria > Rotaria magnacalcarata. Next base: position 7,023 of record OENM01000723.1, read on the forward strand.
AAGAAAGAAGCAACTTTTCTGCGACGTTTGCTTCCTGGTTATTATATGGTTACTATTTATAGACTAGATTACATTAAATTAAATTAAATATTTCGTTTTTATTTTAGAATGTGACACAAAATCAACGTACACTTTTACCGAAATTCTTTGGTCTTTATTGTTATCAAGTATGATTCACATTTTTTTATGAGATAATTAATCACATAAAAACTTTGAGATTCCAATAAGAGAACAGAATAGAAAGTGATGTTTGTGTCTATCTAGGTCACAGAGTTTTTAACAAGAACGAAACTGGGGTCTGTAAGTGACTTTACATACAAGAAGATTTTGTCTGGCTCATTAATTCGTGCCTTCGTGTGTGTGTGCGTGTTTGTTAATCTGAAAAGAAACAAAAAAACTCGATTACATAAGAAATCTCTTCAGCTGCTCTATTTCTTCTTCTATTGTCATTATATTTTTTTAAGCACTCGTATCTGACTGAGAGAAAAAAAAAGAGATAATCTATTTCGAAAAGTAACGACAAAAGGTTTTACTTTGCTTCCTGGAAATCGATGTTGTAGTCTCTGCTTGATTCTTTTCTTTAGCAAATTGAAAAAATGTTCATGTAGACGAATGATTTTTTGATTTATCTAACTGAATTTTAGGGTGACAATAAAAATATTCGTATTATTGTGATGAATAATTTAATTCCATCTCGTATTCAAATGCATGAAAAATATGATCTCAAAGGTTCAACATATAAACGACGAGCCAATAGTGAAGAACGACTTAAACAATTTCCAACATGGAAAGATTTAGATTTCATGGAACGACATCCCAAAGGTCTAACATTGGATTCTGAAACATATGCTGCTCTTGCAAAAACAGTTGAACGTGATTGTCGAGTTAGTTAGAGTTACCGAAAAAAGTTTTGTTTGTTTTTCTATTCAATGATCGAATGTTTATTTATTTAGGTACTGGAAAGTTTTCAAATTATGGATTATTCATTTTTGATTGGCATTCATTATGCCAATCACCATTCAGATTCGCCAATAGTAAGAAAAAAAACTAACGAATCTATTTTCTATGATTTATATTTTCTCAGGATTCTCGTGGGACAAATGGTTTCTTCAATGGTGAGTCGAGTTAATTATATTTCGAATCAAACAAAAATCTATTCATTTTAATAGATCCGTCATCTCCGCAACCACCACGTATGATGTACGCAACACCGATGGCTAATATTCATGCCGAATTCGAAGAACATAATAGACCTGACGATGCTCAATTAGCAAAGTAAGCTTAGGCATTGGAACATATGAATTAGCAAATCCTTTTATTCCTTCGGCCGTCAGAAATTGAATAAAAAAAACAAGATACCATGTTGACTCATGTTTGACTGCATAATCCTTAGCATATTCAAGTGTTTTATTAATCCCTTCAAGGCTACTGCAGTCGTTGTTATCGTGCGCATAAGCGATATTAGAAGTCTCATGTTTGTCATATACAGGAGAGCTGCTAAAGCGAAAAAAAAATGACCCTATCCTAAGACGATAATACCAGAATCAGCTTATCACTCTATCCATTTTCACTTCAATCCGTCAGCTCTGAGACAATTGAAGAGACTCTCAAATCCCGAACCACTTCCCTTCTCACACACATTCATCTAATCAGCGCCAAAGACTGATAAATACAAATGCATCGATAGTCATATTCTATTGTTCACAGGAGATCTCCTATTTTTATTTAGAACTGGCGGTATTCCAGCGCAAACAGCTGACGGTCAACGAGTCTATCTCTATGTCGGTATCATCGATATATTACAATCGTATCAATTAAGAAAAAAACTCGAACACACATTCAAATCCGTTCTTACAGACGGAGTACGAGACAACAAAAACCTTTTTTTCTAAAATTTTATTTTTTCGATTTTAGTCACAAATCTCAGTAACACATCCAAGATATTATTCTGAACGATATCAAAAGTTTCTATTCAGTAGTGTATTCAAAAAAGCACCATGTAAATAAATACTCGACAAAAAAAAAAGAATCATACGATTACATGATGTCATTTTCGTTTCTAGCAAGACAATCAGGTGGAAATTTATTCGTACCACCACGATCATCACTAACTACCTCAACGTATGAAATAAACAGAAATCTATTTGCTTGAACAATAAAAATTCATTTTTTTTTTCTTCGCCAATTAGTCCTTCGCTAAGGTCATTCTACGGTATGCCTTACATGATTCCATCGAAATTACTTGACGCAAGTTCGGGCTCAGTAACGCCAATGAGTCGTTCCACAGCATTCGATGCATCATTCCATTCATCACAACAAAGTGATAGACGAACCAATCATGGAAGTTCAACAACAGTTTACGCCAGTTCGCATCAATCAGATTCTTTGTATAATCAACCGATTCGTAAATCAACAGCGAAAATTCTAACAACGACATTTGATGATAAGCTTCATAATCGTACTGATAGTCAGCGAGCTAAATTCTACCAAAATTTATCAGCACAACCAGTGAACGGTGCCGGTCAAAGGTATAATTTAGTGCCGAATGATAAAACCGGTCGACACAAATTAGCATCATCTGCAGTCAACGTATCACACCGTAAGAATTTTATTTTAATTTGAAAATAAAATCCTAGACAAATCTTTCGTCCAATATAAATTGGTTTTGTCCTTGAAGACTCCCATTAATCTATATGCTCCTTGTACTGGTTATTATGTTTTTCACTTATAGGACACAATAGCACTTTTTTGCATCATTATTTAAAAGAAATGCTGAAGTATATATTGAAAGTAAAGTCAGATTCATGATGATTGATATCGTAAAACTAATTTGTTTATGCCCTAATTTTCTAGTGCACTTCTCGAGAAATAAGTAAACAGACGATGAAGTGCATAGCTCGAAATTGATAGAAAAGAGTAGCCTTTATAATTAGCAAGAGTAATTGCATTGTGCTTCGCATTTTTATCTCGAAGGGATTAGTCTAGCAGCTCTCGCTATCTTAATATATTTGTCTATGCTCTGCATATTCATATCCATGTTGAATGAATCCGTCTTCATGTTTTAGCATTTGTTTAAAGAGAGTAAAACTTGGAAACGGTTGTCGGATTTCGCTTCAGTTAAATCTGACGGAGGCGAAGTAGCGGCAGCCATGACAAACCGAGATCATTATTTTTAGCAATGAATCCGAATCTGACTTTTTAACCTAACAGCAACAACAACTCTAAAAAATAAGTCGCAACGGTGCCGTTAATTATTTTTTTTCCGTTATTTCTATAGAAAGCAATAACATGAATGACGTTTTCGACAGGTTATGCATATGTATCAGCCTAATAACATTTAACTAACATCGATAGAACAAACTGCAGGGTTAACGTTTATAGCCACTAATTATAGCGATTTATTTTGATGTTTTGTTGTTTATATTGATTGAAGTTAATCGATATTCAAATGGAACCGTCGTTTGTTGCTAAACTTTGAGTTTGTAAATTCTGAATATTAGTAAAGAATTACGAGAACGGATCTTATCAGCGCATTCGGATTTGCTCCGATTCAAGCAAACGAAAATCGCAAATATCGACGATAGAATCGGCTCTTTTGCCACGAAACCGAACAAATGTGTTTGTTATATTTTTAGAACTAATGAGTTTTGCCAAGGTGAGACGTACGTCTGTTTTCCCATTGTGAAATTTGCGCATTTCACCGCTATGTTTTAAATCTGTCAGTCGTGATGATAACGGATTGATTGAGATCATAATCATATGTTGATTAATTATATATTCTAATTTTAGGCGGCAATTTATCAGACTATTCTTCGAAGTCCTATCAAGTAAATCATCAATCATCAGAGGAAATAGTATGTATGAGAATATAATTGTATTTTGATTGAAATAGCAAATCTAAACAGGTTGATACAAATAACTGTTTTCTACTATTTTTTAGACTCGCCTATAATATACAAATGGATCGATCAAACAAAAAGAAAATAATTCTAATTGCATCAATTAAGTTTTTCTTCTTCTAATTTCCAAATGTATGTGGATGTTATTTTTCAGTGAGATATTATTTTAAGACAAGTAGCAAAAGAAAAGTTTCAAATCTAAAACCCGGTGTTTTTCTATGAAAAGATAAATAAATAAATAAGATGTTTGTTATGAGTTTTGTTGTTTCGTCTCTTGTCTGTTTATTCTTATTCTTATTTTATATTTAATACCCTTTTGAAGTTTTTAAATATTTGTTTCGGCTTTTAATATTCTGCTTTTCGTTTTCGTTTTCTTAAATATTGAATTTTATTTTCGAATAAAATTTAAATGAATAACAGTTTTTGTAATCGATGTTTGTTTTTGAAATATTTAGAAATCAGTATTTATATAGTTAGACGGTTTTTATTTTTGTATCCTGATGATTGTCGTTGAACGAGTTGAATGTGCTCTCGAACCAATAGAAACATCAAATGATGGATGAATTTCATAAACAAGAAATAATGAAACCAATGGTAAGCTAATTACAACGAGTTTGTTATCAACAGACACGATGTGGTCAGCGTAGAATACTAATTTAAACAGTAAAACAGTGATGTAATCCTTTCAATTCGAACGAACACTTACGATTGAAAAAGTAAATATTACACTGAATGGTGTATCTGGTTTACTAGTAGAGTGTGCCGTAGATGAATAGCATAATTTTGAAACTAAGAAATGTTTCAGGACAAGTTGACCTTTTGTAAACACTTAGAATATGAGTAACCAAGAAGTTAAGTAATTGAAAAGGATGTGTTTAACGAACAACGGAAAACATGCAATATATTGAGACTGTAACCGGAGAAAAAATTCATGGGGCTCTGTGACATTTGGAGTTCATGATTATTGTGCTACATCATGTGTTTGCGTGCTTCGAAACAAAGCAGGTGTCTGTCCTTCCGGAATTTTCTGAAGTACTGCTCCGGAAGAAAAAGTCGGGATAGAGGGCATTTCTATTTAGCCTAATCTCTAAGAATAGACAGCCTATTTTATTTTCTTACCCCTATCGTTTTTTACTTTCATGGTTATCTTACAAATCTTTGAAGTTCAATAATAAAATTGTGCATTTAGTTTCTGAGTATCACGGATATAAATATGAGCATAGAAAAGCACATTGAAATGTTCTTTTTCTTTTTTTTTTGAATGACGGACATGTACGCATATAATCATATCTGATGTCAATCAACGATTCCTTATCGAAATGAAATACTTCAAGAATAAAGCAATTCCCGGGGAGAAAACATAGCATTCGAACTTTTTTTTTTCATACATCAATCCTATGAATAGACATTAAAGAAACAAAAACGTGAAGTCTATAATTTTCTTTCCCGATTTGATTGAAGTGCTCAATACAAATGAGCCTTCACAGGTAATCACAGTCGTTTCAGCCTTGACCTTCGCATTGTACAATGAATAGTCGTCTTTGTTAAGTAAGACGAGAAAATGTAATACAGTATATGTATATGAGGCATGCATACTTGTACAGTTCACTTTACTTTGATTGCCTTTACATTACACGTACCTATAGCGAATCTTATTTCATCAAGATCTACGATTCATTTTTTTTTTGATTCTGGAAGAAAAACAGATAGACCGAAAGAAAGAGAAGAACAAAAAATAATCGTTTCTATTTTTTTTCTCCCTCTCTCTCTCTCTCTCTTCTGCCTGTCTTGATTATTACTTGCTTCGACTGAAGGGAAAAAAGGAGAAGAATCTTGTCGATTAGCGCAATAAGCTTGCTGTCACGAATATAATATATTTATAAGTATTCGTAACAAATGTTATCTCTTTTTAACCAACAAAAAAAAGAGAAACATACATATATTATTCATTATAGATCTTTTGCTTCCTAATCTTTGATGTTGTCTCTTTACATGATACATAATGACAACTACTGAACAACTTACAACGAATTTATTCCCTCATCGAAAACCTCCGACTGTATCATGTGTATCATCGAATGTTGGCTCAATTACAGATTTTCTTCTCACTTCAGACCATTCCTCATTAAATCACGGTGAAACAGTATTAGAAAATAGTAAATCAGAAGATAATATGCCGGTAAGGTTCGATAATACTCTTTGTTTCTGTTATTAATTTGAAACACATTAAAGGAATCACCAAATGAACTCAATACATCGGGCAATAAAGAAAAATTAGGTCATCGTCGTGTTGATGAAACCGGACATGTTACATATAAACGTGTGACGATTGATGATCTTATGAAATCATTACAACTCGGTCTTAATTATGTTATTGGTAAACATCATCAACCGCAACGTCAAGTACTGATACAAGATTTTCAACAAATCGAATATCAAGATTTTCCACCGTAAGAATTAGTTTTTTGTTTTGTTTTGTTTTGATAAGAGAAAAAGCTATTTGAGTAATCAGAGTAGGAAAAGGAACATGCAAATTTGATTTTATCATGAAGTTGGTTGCAAAAAACAATGTTTATTTTCATTGAAGCACAACCATATTTATAGGTCGAAATGTATGGAGTGATCATTTGTCATACTTTATTTAACATGACAAAGAACACTTGGTGCCAAGAAACCTTCGTGTTTCATATATATATATATACATATTTTATCATTATAAAAAAATGATCGAACATCTGTCGGAAGAAGCAAAAAGAAAATAAATTTCATTCATTTAAAACCAATCAAAATATTGTTTTTGTTTGTAGTGTTACGCCAAACCTTTAGGCTACGAATTAAATTTTGCACATTACAAAATTGTTAACCTTTTGTGAGATAAAATATTGTTTCTTTTTGTTGGTTGAGATTCAATCAGATTTTTCTGCGAGACGTTCTAGTGCACTTTGGCATTCGTCTTATAATTAATTTACTGTTTGGAAGTGTGATCGTCTTTGAGATGTGGGATTGACAAAATTCTTAATTTGAACTTCGACTCTCCGAAATGGTATCAGCATTAATTAATTGCCCTCTCCACCACGATTAATTACATCATTGAGATTCTAACACGCTATGAAATATCATAGAAAAAAGAAAGTTTTAAACCGTAGGTTGCCGCCACGAAGATATTGGCTCGGAAAAGTGCAAAATTTCAATTTCGGAATTTCTTTCATTACGGACAACTGAATCGAGCACCGCATAATTATCTGTATGTTAATAATGAACGAATAACCTTGTTCTAATTGAATCAGGTTCTTATCGGACTCGCTTCCGTTAAAAAAAAGCATGAACTTTGATTCTCAAAGATTACCTCTTTTTAAAAGCTTATCTATTCATCTCATAAATAAATCCTTTCTCGTTGTTTTACGTAGGGAAGGCTCAAAATCAACGCCTAAACATTTATATGCTGAATTTCGTTTAAAAACTTATGCACAAACGGCATTTCGTTTCTTTCGTAATACATTCGGAGTTGATCCATCTTCATTTATGGTAAGTTAACGATCGTAGTAGTGAAAAAAAACGTGTAATAAATAAATAATGTTCTCATGTAAACTTTCCAGTTATCACTTTGTGCAAAAGATTTACGTGAATTACCGAATCCAGGCGCAAGTGGCTCAATTTTTTATATAACAGACGACGATGCCTATATCATAAAAACAGTATCGAAAAAAGAGGCTCGATTTTTACTTAGTCTTTTACCTGGTTATTATATGAATTTAACACAAAATCCTTTTACACTCTTACCAAAATTTTTCGGCCTTTTTTGTTATCAAAGTGCTAATAAAAACATTCGTTTCGTTATAATGAACAATTTAGTACCAACACATGTTAAACTATACGAAAAGTATGACTTAAAAGGTTCGATTTATAAGCGAAAAGCATCCGAAGAAGAGCACAAACGTAAATTACCTACATTGAAAGACAATGATTTTAAATGTTTACATCCAAATGGTTTAACACTTGAACCATTTTTCTATGATCAATTGATTCAAACCATCGAAGATGATGTTCGAGTAAGACTCACGATTTTCTCATTTCAAACCCGCAGTTCTACTTTTTATCGAAAAACAAATCTGTTTAGGTTCTCGGCAGTTTCGACATCATGGATTATTCACTACTGCTAGCTGTTCATAATATAACCGAAGAAATGAAATTAACACAAAATCTATCGCTTAGAGAATCCCTATCACCGAACGATATAACAACTGAAAATGATGCATTGGAAAATACAATTAATATATCGTCAAATATTCACGAAGAATTAACCTCAACATCCATCCAGTCTGATATAGTTATGGCAAAACTATCGAACTTTCCAACCTACATACAATATTTACGTGTTATTGAATTCATTCGTACACAAGAACCTTCGATTCTCAATACTAAACCGTCGCTATCGGACACTCCTATGGAGAATTACGATACAGAAAGCATAAAAACAGTCAAAGCAGAATTATCATCTAAGATAAATGTTCAAACAGAAAAAATCTCTCAATCAAATGAAGTAACATTAAGTTCGACTACTGTTATTGTTCGTACAAATAGTAGAAGTCCAACGAATCAAACGAGTGCATCATTGCCATTTCATTTAGCCAATGGTTTAATAGGCGGCGATGTTTGGTACAATCGACAAAATCTTTCACGTCTTGCAATGTATGTCTTCGTTTTTTATTCGTATCTAGAACATACCTCGCAAGATAAACATGAATGGATACACTTTTGTTCGTTTATAACTGATATTTTATTTCACGTAGGGCCGGTATACCAGCTGTAAATAAAAACGGTGATTTATTATTGCTATATGTTGGTATTATTGATATTCTACAAAACTATCGTCTTCGTAAAAAGCTCGAACATGCATTCAAATCAACATTGGTAACGAGGGTAAAATGAGTCGAAAAGCAAAAAAGAAGAAAAACACATTCATTTTTTTGTTAGGAAGAAATATCTGTTTGTAATCCAAGTCATTATGGTGATCGTTTTGTCAGATTTCTTTCCCACAGAGTATTCTGCAAAGGTATGTCTTTCGAACAAGAAATCGCTTGTTGGTGACTTTTTTGAATCAAAACCTATTCGACATAATTATAGGGTCAATATGATTCCTCTAATCCCGGTTTTCCTTTTCATGGCTGTATAACCCAGAGATGCCGGCCTGCCAGGTCAGATGAATTTTGAAATTGTAGTCTGGCATGATTCGTTCGTATTATATTAAACCAAGCTAACAGACTAGATCAGTTCTAATTTAGTGACCTGATTTACGTCTTCCGTGTGGGAGAGAAATTTGTGACAATAGCTTTTTTTTTATTAATTTTCTATTATGCAGGAGAACTTATTATTCGAGTATCCTTAGGAAAATAGAAACTAATAGCTGCAGCTAAAATTATTTACCAATACAAAGCTGTGAGATTTGTTGGATTTGAAAAATTAGACACTTCAGTCCAACGATCTTTTTCTTTGCTGGCCTGGCAGGCCGGCAGCTCTAAATTAGAAAAACAACAATAAACTATTAATTTTCATTTGATGGAAACTTCGCTTTTCTAAGAGTTTTTCTTTTTCTTGGCAACAACAAAAAATTGTGTTTGTGATAAACTTCAATTCCATTTTTTTACTAAGTTCTTCAGAAACGAACGATAATGGATCTTTTGAACATCTGATTGTCAAGGTATACAAGGGTGATTGATTACTTTCCTTTTTNTTTTTTATCAATAATGCACTTCTCTTTAAAACTGCAAAAAAATGAACCCCATATATGGTAAATGGTGCTCTATTAACTCCTTTGACTGTGCAGCTACTTGGAATGTTCGAACCTGTTTGCTATGAAAACATTTATTGATTTGATTTGAAATTCACAATTATCTATTTCTCGACTTATTTTCTGTTTTTTAGGGGGTCGTTATGGAAACACTTTGCTATCTGATAGCCAGTCAAATACAGATCGCATTACGTTTCATAGTAGCAAGTAAGAATATTTTTATTTTGCTTGGCTGAAAAATTTATTTGCCTACTTGCAATTAGATTATTAAATCCATCTTCGTCAAATCGTTCACAATTGAGTGATGATGATTCGTCAATAACAAATCAAAACAACGAAATACGCAGTTTAAAATCTTGATCAATGTATTTTTTGTCTTCATATCATGTGTCTTTCTAAGAATAACAATGATCTCTCCAATAATTGTTTTTCTTGTTATATCGAAAACCACCAGGATAAAACAAAAGTCATGCATGAAATGTGTCTTTTTTTTTCTTTTCTTCTGAACTGTTATGCATTCATATGTAAATTGATATTAAAAATAAAATAAAAAAACAACAACAAAAGATGATTTATTTAAATAAATAAATAAACGAAAAACAAAATCATCTTTTCTCAGATATTTCTAAATGATTCTCCTACGAAAAATTATCAAACCTTCAATTTATATTCGATCCGCTAGTGGGTATGTGGGATATTATTTTCCAATTATTACAGTTCAAAAGAAAATAATTCCTATTTAGAATATCATTTCGAATTAATGAACTCGCACGATTCAGTGATGGAAGTGCCATAGCTCAAGTGATTATGCAAAAAATAAAATTCTATAAAAATGAATTATTTGTACATTTTCATAGTTAAACAATACCAGCGTATTGGTTACAACTGTTAGCAAAGCAAAATCATCTTCAAATCAATCATCATTTTTACCATTAACTGTAAGAAAAAAATTGATTTTTTTCTCGCTATTACTTTTTTTCATCGTAGGTCGATTATCGGGAAAAAGCAGCAGCCGCAGGTCGAATACCAACCAATCATCTACGAAGGGAATTAGGTTTAACTGATCGTGAAATATTGACTGGACGAATGATTGGTAAAAATATGTCTCGTTTGCAATCTATTTACGTTGAATTGTTTAGATCGGTCAATAAGACCTTTATTTCTCAATGGATATGTTTATGATACACAAGTATAGATTAACATATGAAATTATAAATGAATCGTTTTTTTAATAGGTCACTTGTAATATATTGTCAGTAGATGGTATGGCAGAACCTGATGTCTTAGCAATCAATGCAGGTATTACAAAAACTACACACTTAGAAGCGTCGTTTTCCATGGAATGCTGGGAGTGGTTAGTCACATCCACGTCATGAGTTGGAATAGTTTCATCACACAGACGAAAGCAGATTAATTATTGAATCAATCTCGAAAGGCGGAGCTGACATTTACTTAGGGCAATCCAAAAGTAGTGACGGAGATACCTTATTTCCTCAAGCAGAGGTCGAAACAAACTTTCTTTTTTTTACCAATAGATAGAGCGTGTTTCGCTCTATTTTTCTATGCTATTTGAT
>OENM01000723.1:18758-42970 GCA_900239745.1 Rotaria magnacalcarata
ATCAAATAGCATAGAAAAATAGAGCGAAACACGCTCTATCTATTGGTAAAGAAGAACGTTTTTTTCGATCTCTGCTTGAGGAAATATGGTATCTCCGTCACTACTTTTGGATTGCCCTAAGTAATTTCCCCTCTCTAAGAATGTCTCTTTGATTACTATTACAGAGCACTTTAAAAGCTTTCTATTGCTTAGCTTCTGCATCGATATCAACGTCTGATATTCCGTGGAACGGACCGATTGGTAAGTTTTGCTTGTTTACTGCACTTAATTCACTTCAATAAATTTTCTATCAGCTGCTGTTCGTATTGGCTCGATCGATGGAAAATTCATTATGAATCCAACGCGTGAACAATTACAAAAAAGCGATCTTAATTTAGTTGTATCAGTGAATCCTAAAGGACATCTTGGTAGGTATTCGTTAAAAACTTCTTTTCTATTTATTTATTTTTTTTCTCCAGTAATGATCGATGCATCAGCAAATCGTTTATCGGATGAAAAATTCTTTTCTGCCCTTGAATATAGCATTGAATGCTGTCTACCAATAATCGATCAAATAAAAAGTCTTTCAACTAAAACAAAGCGTATCAATGTTGAACTACAAAAATTCGATAATGCTTTAATCGAACGAATCTCAGCCATGTCTTATGATCGTCTTCTAAACATCTTCACTGATTTTACACTCGATAAAATCGCTCGTGATACAGCGATAACTGCCGTTCGGCAAGATGTTATCAATGAAATCGCATCGAAAGAAGAAGCTCTTCCGAATAATCTGCCCGATACATTTTCATATGTTGTTAAAAAGATATTTCGTAATTTAATATTTGATAAATCTCATCGAATGGACGGTCGTCTATTCGATCAATTACGTCCCATTACTTGTAAAATAAATCTCTACGAACCATTGCATGGTTCAGCTTTATTTCAACGTGGTCAAACACAAGTATTATGTACAGTGGCATTTGATGCACTCGATTCACAATATCGTAATAATGATTTTGTATTGAGAACTGGACATAAACGCAAACCATTTATACTTCATTATGAATTTCCACCGTATGCGACAAACGAAATTGGCCGAGCATATGGAAGAGCTGACCGAAGAGAACTGGGCCATGGCGCGTTAGCTGAAAAAGGAGTGGAACCTATTATACCGAATGAGCTGCCATTTATGGTTCGATTAACATCTGAAGTATTGGAATCCAATGGGTCATCATCTATGGCGAGTGTTTGTGCTGCAAGTTTAGCACTGATGGAAGCAGGTAAAATTAGTGGGGAGATTTTTTTACTTTTGATATTCTAGTTGTTCTATATGTTTAGGCATACAGATTCATGAGCCCGTTGCCGGCGTTGCTATTGGACTTGTGTCAAAATGTGCTGACGATGGTTCGGTTACTGATTATCGTATATTAACTGATATTCTTGTAAATGTTTTTTACAGAAATTTTCAATCTTTGAAACTATTTGATTTTATGAAATAGGGTATTGAAGATTATATGGGTGACACGGATTTTAAAGTCGCTGGAACACGAAATAGTATAACTGCATTACAAGTATATTTTGAAAGCAAATATAATGTTCTGATCGACGCTGTTTTTCTCTCTTGTTCTCTAGGCTGATATAAAAAATATGGAAGGCTTGCCATTGGATATTGTTCAAGATGCTCTTCGAGCAGCGCGAGGTTATTGGAAATCAAATTTTTTTTAATTTGAAAAATTTATTATTTTTCCTTATAGATGCTCGTTGTAAAATAATTGATATTATGAATAGCACAATAAGTGAACCCCGAAAAACTAAGAAACACAATACACCTGAATTAGAAACTTTAACCATTCCAAGTCATAAACGTGGCCGATTTCTTGGTATTGGTGGCTTGAATTTAAAGAAAATTCTAACCCAAACAGGTCCCTAGACTTTATATTAGTTGTGCTTTTTTTTCTTCTATTTACATCATTAAATTTAGGTGTCACAATAGTACCTATTGACGAAACCAATTATTCAATATTTGCACCAAATAAAGATGCAATGAATGAAGCAAAGCAAATCATCAATAAACTCTTAGAAGAAATGAAAGAACCCGAACTGGAGTTCGGTGGAATTTATACCGGTAAAATTGTCGAAATACGTGCTAACGGCGTTCTTTTACAATTATATCCAACAATGCCACCTGTTCTCTTACCCAATTCACAGCTCGATCGACGTAAAGTAATGCAAATATATTCTATATTTTCATGAATGCTACGATAGAAAGAAAAAAAAAACTTTTATTTCTTTTTAGGTTGACCATCCAAGTGCGTTAGGTTTAAATGTTGGTGATGATTTACAAGTGAAATATTTTGGCCGGGATCCTGCATCAGGCACGATGCGTCTTTCTCGTAAAATTCTCCTAAATACTGGCGGTGTTGGACCTATTAAAAATATGATTGCAACTGAAAAAGACGAAAAACGACCTGGCATATGGGACGTTCGGCCATCAAAAGCACCGAAATCTAGCGATAATAAAGAATAGTAGATACTCTTTTGTTTCAATTCACGATAAAAAAATAATAAGATTTATGTTATATGAACTTCAACAATTTATATTCTTCCTTATTCATATTCGAATTTCGAATATATGCACGAATGATATCTTCTGTGTGCGCATGATAAAATGATTATGCAAAATGCTTCTATTTTCTCAGAGCAAAATTTTGACAGAATGCATTTATTATTTCCTAGGATATGCCGAGATAAGCCAATCAGAAAACCGAATCGAAGCATAAAAAATACCCAAGTGGAAGTTTGCGAAAATAAAACAAACTGGCAATGGCACAATAGACTGGCGAACTGTATGCATTGACGACTTTACCTCAATTGAGAATATTCTTGAAGTATGCTTTAATTGACTTAAACTATTACTCAATAAAAAGATTAATGTTTTCTTATGACTAATAACTGAGTTAATATTACAGATCAAATAAAATGGATTATATCCGTTAGAGATTATTGGTAATAAATGACGGAGGAAAAAGTTTAAATTTACTCGAGCCTTGTCATGAGTCATTGTAATTCTGTAGCGTCATTCTCTCGCTCACACTCCTAAAGTACGAGTCAAATAAAAGAAATGGAAAGTCCTTTTGACGCATAAATTATTTGGATTCTTTGAATTTTGTGATTTAATATTCTGATTCAATATTTTAATAAGTGAAACCGGTTTACAAGGACTCGTTTTGCGCTGTTGAAAATCATAAGTACAAACCGACCGTGAATATTCAAATTAATTGTTGGCTTCTGCGCATTTTGCTTGACTACCTAACAGTTGATTAATGGCGATGTAACTATTTTCAATGTCTTACTCATTTCATCGATATCCTATATTTAGTAAACTAATTGCATGGAAACAAAAAATAAATAAACAATTTTCATTTACTATGGATATAAACTCTTGTTGACACAGGTTGAATAAAGAAAATATAGACGCAAACTGTTGTCATTCGTTCCTAAGTAAATCAACAATAGTTCTATAAATGAATAAAAAAAATCGTCATAGGCAATTATTACATGGATACTATGTCGTTGTCCTTCAACATGTAACCCTATAGATTTACCATGGTTATAAAAGTTGTATGTTGATTCTATCCTAGTAACTACTTTTTCAACATTGAAATTTTTCATATGTCAATGATTGTCATTGTTTAATAGGAGTGAATAGTGTGCACAAAGAAATATGATTCTTTTTTTTTCCATAGTAATGATAATTCCGGAACGAGTTAGTTACTATAGAAAAAATATTTTAAATAACTCATTTTACGTACGAGTAAACCCAACCGAACCTTCGAATTTTATCCAGATTTTTCTGTTACATCATTCAGTTTAAGAAAAATTCTTCTTCTTTTATATTTTCTTCTTCTCACGGTTTAATTCAATGCCGCACTGAAGAGAAAAAAAACATGTATTTTTTTGAATCGAAGACTTAATGATTGAAGTAGCATGTTTTTTTAAGCAAAAAAAACGTAAAATATAAGCATGAAGTGTGAAGCGGGCAAGAGAAAAAAATGAAGTAACAACATTACATTCGAATAAATTATTTTTCTGTGTTTTTGGAGAAAAAAAGCCCTTCACATCTCTCCCCGTCTTTTTTTTTTTTATTGGACGAGCGAATATATATCACACATAAAAAAAGAACAACCGTGTATAGTCATACATTATCGCTGTCGTCATCGTTCTACAAGTAAGTATACGGGCTAATAGGAAGAATAATCAAGGCTTTTATGATGAGGCTATCGAAAAGTTCGATAGAGAGTTTTTATTTTTTAATATCGCGTCATGAAACAAAATAAATGAGCTAAAAAAATAATCTAACCATTTATCTATTTGCCCGTTGTGTACTGGATCAATATTTTGCATCATGCATATACAAATTATAACATGTTGGTAAAGCAATTAAAAAATTAAATTTAGCTTAATAATAATAATAATAAAATCAAAATCATTCTCAAATGAAATGTAATGAACAAGGTTATAAATCATAAACTATGAATGGCATTTTCAGTCAGCTAATTATATTTTAAAGCAAACTTCAAGTCTATGATTTGTTGATCCTACAAGTTTTTTTTATCATCTTTCAGAGTTATCAACATATATACTCTTCAAATATTCTCTCAAATAAATGTGATACCTTAACTTGAAAATTTTCCTTTTGAAACGAAAAGAAGTGCGGAGAAATAAGGCACATAACCACTTGAAATTTATCGCTATCAACTGCTTTTCTGGAGTCGTATATGTAAGTTACTTCACAAAGTAAATATTTGTAGAAAGTCTTTCTTCGATTATTCATAATCACCTTAGTTTAGTTCAGATAAAATGAACTGCAATATTGTTTTAGTCGATAGAAATTTTCAGAACAATTTTCTGTACATCCGAAAAAGAATCTAAATAAAACTTCTTCATTAAATCCTAAACTACGACGAGCAATGTACGACATCTATGATAAATTTATTTATTTTAAATATATATTCTATTCAAGAAATAAACGGGGTCCTTCTGCGTTTCTAAATTAACAATAGATATTATATGATTAATAGGACATAAAAATAAAAATAAAAAATCTTATTATTATTATTTATATTTATTTTCTTTTTCTTCGTCGCCCTTGATGTCGATGCATATATTGTATTATAGCTTCTTAATAAACAAATAAACATGTCAAAAAGAGAAGAGAATAAAAACGAATAAAGAGAAGCTACAGAAAGAAAGAAAAACTCTTTTTTTTGCATAAAATAAAAACAATTCTAATGTGAGTAGTAAATTAAAAAAAAAAGTTAAATTCTATTTTTTATTTTTTCATCGAAAGGTATGAATCGAATTCAAAATGATTCTGTTTTGGCAGAAAAAACCATGAATACACTACCTAACGTTGATAAATCTATCAAGAGTACTACTACGACTACGACTCCTACCACTAAACGAGCCCCCTTAACAAAAGCATATAGCTGTTCTGATGCTTCACCGCCGATTACAACTGGTCATTGTGCATTTATAACTCCGAAACAATTTGTTGAATACGTTTTTCAAAATAATAGTTCACAAAAAGTGCCTATATTTGATTGCCGATCCCAAATGGACTTCGGTTCTGAACGTATACGTTCATCGCATAATATAAATTGTCGAACTAAAATTATGGCAAGAAAATTGACGTCAAAGCGTTTAGACGAAATTGAGCCAACTCTATCAGTAACATTAAATAGTTCCGATACTGTTATTCTCTATGATCAATCAACTGATATAAGATCACAAGAAAAAATACATTCTTTACCGATTAATCTTGTTGTACAAGCAGCACAAAAATCTAATAAAAAAGTTCAAATCATTCAAGGTACGCAACAAATGTGAACTTTTATGTTCAGCAAAAACAAATTGAGTCTTTTTCGTAGGAGGTTTGGATGCGGTCAAAACTGAATATCCACATTTGATTGAATGTCCATCGGAAATATTTAAAGAAAAATATGAACAAGATCTTATTCTCCCACCATCAAGTCCCGATGCTATTGACAAAGAAAATGTTGTCATGTCTGAAATTTTACCACATATATTTGTTGGTATGTATTAATTAGATTTGAAATCATTTGAAAAGACGCAAAAGAAAAGAAATAGATCGATTGGTTAAAAGTGCGCATTAACAATTGACGCACTAAGCAAACATTGAGTAATTGAAGGTCGAGCGATAAGATAAAAAAATAAAAGAGAATTTATCTTGTTTTCTTTGTCAAAGTCTACGGTTGAATGTTATCATAAAAAAAAGACCGAAAACAACAAAACAATTTTATTATTATTATTAATCCAATGGTATTTTAGGTAATGTTTTCGATGCACAGGATCGAGATCGTTTGACTCAAAATGGCATTACTCACATTGTTAATTGTACACCGGATTTACCATGTTGTTGGGACAAGAAATATGAATACATGCGAATAGCTGCACTTGATTCACCGTCACAAAACATTCGTAAACATTTCGACGAATTCATAGACTTCATCGGTTAGTTTGATTTTTCTAAATTTCTCTTTCAATTTCTCTATCTCAAAATTTAGATAATGCATTACGTTTAAAAACGAATAAAGTTCTTGTTCATTGTTCAGCTGGCATAAGTCGTAGTCCAACATTAGTACTCGCTTATATGATGAAAAAAAATCGTTGGACCTTAGAAGAAGCATTTGATAAAATGCGTAAATTACGTAAGATTGTTGATCCGAATGTAAGTTTTATTATCCAATTAAGAGAATGGGAAAAACATATAATAACAACATCAGCAACAACAAGCACAAGTGACATGAATGATGATAATTCAGGGATAAATACAAACAGCAGTAGTACGAGATCAGCATCAAATACATACTGTGGATCAACATCAAAAAGTAAGACAGATACAAAACCATGTTCTGATTCAGTTATTATCGTTAGTTAACTGATCGTACGTTTATAATGTGTCTTTATCTCAAGAACAATCAACATCAGCAAAATCAGCTGACAAAAAAAAACAACAATGCAATTTTCTTTTCCGTTTTTTTTTAGAATATGTAAATATTTATTAATGGCTGTATAACCAATAGAAAATTGAAAAGAGCTGTGCCATCTTTTCTACAAAAAAAAAACATATAAGAATTTCAGTACGCGATGTTCTATCATACGTATATTTTAAATTGAGCACCATTCTTTTTTGTCTTCCAACGTTTCGTTTATTTTTTTTTTATAATTTTATGTTATTGTTTTTTTTTCTTCGTTCAATCTATTTTTGTATACTCTTATGGCGGTGTAATGACTGAGCAAAATGCTATTACTTTACTATGTCTTGTGGTTCATATTTCAATCATGTTGATGATATTCTTTACTTTGTCAGTGTGCTTTTGTTTTCTCGTGTAATTTTCCTGCTCAATGGTAAATATACGATGACCATAAGGAAACAAAAGAACCTCATGAAAGCAAATTTTTTTTCTTCTGTTTTCAATTGTTTTTGCTAAGAGCATGAAAAATAATGTTTTGGAAGTGATTGTAAATATACATTTGATCTTACAAATAAAATTATTAGATTATTTTGTACGAAAATGATATGCAAAATTAATTATAAAGATAAGGATTTCGGTTGAAACGTCACTATTACAGAGATACAAGTACAATATGGGTGTAGGCTCAAAACAATCGAACTTCGTGGTCATTTTTCGAATCACTGCATGAGAAAAACTTTGGAATTTTATTAATTACATTGACAGAAAGAGAATACAACGAATGATGCCATGATCATGCTAATTCAGTGGTTCCCTTGATAATTCGATCAATATTCTATTGAAATATATTAATTTTTGACAATATAGTAAATGATCTATAAAGTTACATTCAAATTAGAATATTTTATTTTTTTGCATCATTAATTATGAATGATGATTGTTGTTCTCTTCTGTACTACCATGAATATTATCAATTACATCATATTTTTTCGTTGTGCATGGTTTCTCTCATTTAGTGATTATTACCAATCAATCATCATTGGGTCGACTGATAGCTACTTATAAAGATGCAAGCATGTAAATCAATAATTTTTTGTTTTCTATATGTAGTCGTGCTTCTCATTAAGAAACTTACACTTGACAGATTTCGCTCGACTATATTATCGTAGAAATATTTTCTTCTTGTCAGTACGAAAACTTGATCCGTGAAATAGCTTCGTGCTTGAAGCACCGACAAAACAAATCATCAGAGCTATGCATGCAGACACGAAAAAACGATATTAATGAGTATGAAAAATATTAATTATGGTTATTTATTCAAATATGAAGGTTGCGAAAACGAAACACACGTACACGATGCGGTTATCAATTTTTTTTTGGCCTGTGATTTATTGTTTTTACAATAAATTTTAATTTACATATCGTAATACATCTAAAGTAACTGATGGATATAATCGGTCAATTCGGTTAAGTTCAATTCTCTATGATAAATTTTACTTCGAAGGATACTCGACTGTGCCCATCGAACCGTATCGATAGACGCCCAATGAAATGAAATACTAAAAAAAAGAAAACGAATGTTATACGACACATAAGATAATGTCTATTCATTCTTCTTTTCATGTCTAAATGCTTTCTTTCATTCTTTTTTCTTGGTCGTTTGAGTTTCCTTTTGTTTTCATGTAGCACTAAAAAGTGATGAATAAGGAGAATGATTGACGGTTTTTTTTTGTCACATACGTTTGATCATTCTTACTGTCTTTATGATAAGACGAAATCGAGCAGAGATAACCGCCATATTTCGCCTCTTCTCTTTTTGTCGCAAGGTAACTCAGCATATCATAATTGAGTCGTAGAGGTTGTCTTCTATTGAGCGAACGAGCTAAAATGTTTATTTTCTACCATATAATTTTGAAAATAACAACGACAAGATAAGATAGAGACCTGCGAGAATAACAAATAGTAGAGTATCCAATTTATAATTATATTTGTTAATTTTCATAGGTTCGAGTTGTGTAGTAGGTCGTTTTTTTTTCTCTCTTGCGATCATGACTTTCATACTTCTATATATTCAACTGTCAATATCTATTGCAATCAAAGATTTTTTTTCCTCATAAATCTATTAAGTAAAAATGTTCCTAAACTATCACCAGTACTCGACTAGTTGTAACTATTTTAAATATAATCTTGTATATCATTTCCGACAGATTGATCGCGGCCTTAGCGTCTTGCAGCATTCACGGTCATCGTCTGTATTCATTTCGATAACTAACACTAAACGTCGTTGAATAATGTTACTTGTCATAACAATTATTGACCTTTCTCACATATTTCACCTTTGTAATAAAACAAAACCAGTTAGAATATGATCGTGATGAGACGAGTTGAGACTCAATTAGACCGATTTTTCTCATGATAGAACAAGCAAGCAACAACATGAGTAGAGCAACAATCAAGTTTATTTGCTCGTCATTCTTATTCTAGAATATGTTAACAAAAGCATATCACAATTCGACATCACAACAGCCAACAAATTATCATCATCATCATCATCATCATCATCGATCTAAACGATCATCACCTGCATTGCTCATTGATGATAATACCAATCAACATTTTAATAGCAATATTAATAATAGTAGTTACCATCACGCACCTATCCCAACTCCATTACCTTCGTCGCCGTCAATTCAATGTTCGGCTTATTTCTTTCATCGATTCGATTTAGATAATTATGCAGTCTTTACACTACGACAAACCGTTGATAGAGTTGTAACAGGACCGAAATCAAAAGGTAAGTTGACATGAAAATACTTGTTTCCCTTTGTGAGCACATTTGTTTCTTCTTCTTAGGATTGAAAGTAAAATTATCTTTACCAGACGAAGGTTTAATTATTGACAATGTACCAGATCCTAATCAATCGTGGATGTATAAAACATCTGAATTATTATATTTTTGGCGTGATCCATACTATACAAATATAATTGTGATCATCACACTCAATCGATCGTATTATCAGTCATCGGGACCTTTTTCAGCATCGATATTTCGTCTACGTGGCAACGAATCTGTTCAACTATTCATGCAGCGAGCACAACGATTTTTCGCTCAATTATCAGTATCTCCGATTTCAAGAAATCAATCGAAAGGATTCGTGGAGCAATCTCCCACAATCGAAAATGTCAATGGCGATAATGATAGAAGAACGCCTAAACGAAAATCTAAAAATCGCTCAACACAAGCGAGTCCTGCACGTTCACCTGCTGCTACCTCACGCACAGAATTCGAACCCGGAAAAACATTAGATCCGAACCGAAGTTTTAATCAGTATGATCGTCGAACATATAGTGAAACAACTGTATTAAGTGATACACAAACGAATAATTCAATAAAATACGATAATCACTACAATGACGATCATCAACAAGCAACGCCAAGTAATCAGTTTTCCGGGGATTTAGTTGCTGAGTTAATGCGTGAATTAAAAGAAATACGAAGTGAAATAGCCGAATTAAAGCTAGAAGCAAGATTCACACCCGTACGTGCAACAAGTACTAGTCCACGTTCTGCATTGGTTGACGATTCGAAAGAAACTCTATATTCATCGCCATCATTTCCGAAATTACGATTACAATCGGATATGGATGTTGAAACGCAAACTGATCTTAGTTTGAATATTTCAAAGCCACAAGAGACATCGGGAAAAAATCATAAACATAAAAATGGTCAACCAAAAAAACGTTCGTCGTCGAGAAATTTAAACAATAATGAAAATGGTCATGAAGGTAAACTTTTTATAGATCCTTTGTGAGAGAAAAAATACTATGATTCACCACCATTGTTTACCGGATTATCACGTCGAATAGTCCAATGACCTATTTCTTGT
Source organism: Rotaria magnacalcarata (assembly GCA_900239745.1). Classification (NCBI taxonomy): domain Eukaryota; kingdom Metazoa; phylum Rotifera; class Eurotatoria; order Philodinida; family Philodinidae; genus Rotaria; species Rotaria magnacalcarata. The sequence goes on from OENM01000723.1 coordinate 29,626, forward strand.
TTCTTTTCTAGAAGCTCTTTTAGTAAAATTCTATCCAATCAATGGTACATCTAATGGAAAACGTTCTCCATCTATTCAAGATGAATATCAACGAAAGCCGACTTTAATCAAGCCACGTCCGATATTAAAATTATCTGAAAATGATGTTGTTGATTCGACATCGCAAGCATCGTTAAATAAAAATCAATCGAATTCAAATTCTATTGAAGAAGATTTGTCTTTAAATAGGACACCTATTATTATTCAGAAAGAACTATCAAAAGTTCTTTCTACAAAGGTTTCTTCTTCATTATCAGCGAAAGATGGAGATGTTATAAGTTTTCGTTCATCATTAGACGATACTAATTCAGCTCCTGAACATTATTATGAAAATCTTCCTGTTCTCATTCGTATGAATACAAAGCAAGGCTCGTATTATAATATTCCCATTGTCAATGGGAATGATTCACAAGAAAAACATCATCAAATTTATGTTAGTATTCCTGAAAATCAGAATTCTGACTTTCAAAAAAAATATCTTTCACAATTATTTGGATCATCCAATGGAATAGCATTACTTATACCACAGCAATCAACAGAAAATACGCAAGAAACATATTCTCAACAAGTTGTTTTTGCTGATCATTTAACAAATCCATTATTTAATATTGATAAACAGTTGTTAGCAAACACAATTGCTAATCAATTTGGTGTTGATAAAAACTCACCGTATTTACAACAATTGATTGCCAATCAACATTTATTTGTTACAGAAAAACGTACATTTGCTAACATGGTTTGGCAAATGACACCGGAAGAAATCAATACTCTATGTTCATCACCAATTACAACATCAACAAATAACATTGATAAAACGACAATTTATACAAATAGTTCAATATCAAAATCAATATTAAAATCGAATAAACTTTCACGTTCGCTATCAAAGAAACAACGCATCACTTGGGATAGGACATTAGAGTAGTGATGAATATTATATAAAACCTATCCATTTGTATGTTATAATTACAAAAATATTTTTGTTATATTCTATTGAATATTTATCATTTAAAAAAAAAGATGATGTTAATCATGTAAAAAACTGATTCTCGGCGTTTTGGGTGTGGGTGATATGGTGTAAGCGGGTGTGTGAGTGTGGGTGTGGATAACTATTTAGGAAATCAGCATGCACAGGCACATCCACGCCCACACTCAGACAGAGAAATATAGAGACGACAGAGCGAATATTGGGGAGAAAAGCGCGAGAATATATTTTGAATCGAATAATAAACACTGGTGATATGTAATTGAAAATTAAAATTAAAAAATTATATGTCTATTGACCATAAGTGTTTATAGACCACATGTCTCCTTCAGTTCCTCCAATGCGTCCTCTAATTCTTGCTGCTCCATGATCATTTCTCTCTGCTCGTTAGTCTCCTTAAATGACTCCAGTGCTGCGACCGTCGCTATCACCGCCACTGTTACCAGTGCCACCTCCCCCACCGTTGCTGCAAATTTCGTTACTGGTTCCGGTATCATCACTACTGCGCTCACAGCCGCTATTGCCGCAGCCACTGCCGCTGCCACTTTTTCTATTGCGGGCCCCCTTGCTTCTTTTTGCGCCGCCGCTAGTTTCGCTGCTAGTATCCTCAGTTTATCCAATACTTTCAGGATTTTCTCCGATATATCGAAGAATTTGGTTATTGGATTGAACATGATTTATGGATTCTATTGTAAAAAAAAACAAATTTGTAAACGCTGACTAAAATATTATGTTTTGCATTTGTATTATATAATACAAGGGGGAAACGGCGAATTTTTGAATTTGAAGTTACTTTGAAGTACTTTGGCGTATTTTTCTACTTCAAGTCCGCCGTTTCCCCCTTGATAAAATAACTACATACATGGTCCAATTCTTTGAAGAATTACGAAAGATATATTAGTAGTACCGATGCACCAGTACCAGTATTATTCTGGTCTATTGGTCCATTAAATACTGGTTTTCTACTTTCGAAAATAACTATTAGCTAAATGAGTGATTTTCTCAGTCATCGCTTCTTTTGTCTATATTCAAGTGAAAAATTGAGCTTTGCAGCGTTTTGAAACAGTATAAGATATTGTATATTCAGCTGGCTGATAACATTATATAGAACTTTTTTCCATAGTTTTCAACGTTTTTGAACAAAAAAAAAGAATTTCATTCATGAACTTAGTCAGATAGTAAAACAATCTTATTAGATAAACCGATGAATTGGAATACTATGTTTAACATACCAACTTGAACTTAGGTTTAATCGACGAAGAAAAAAAAACATGAATATTTAGTGAACTTTATCAACTTTTAGTTACATAAATCTCATATAAGTAAATGGCTTGATTTTTCTACTTCTCTCTCAGTTGAATAACACTATTTTCACATATCTATTGCATAGTTTATGTATATAAGTTGCATAGCTAAAGTTAGAGCTTTTTTGTTCAAGATATCGGATATGGAACAGATAATACATATATTAAATGAAAATTACAGCACGGTTAGGGGTGTCACATTTTAATTTAAAAATATTTATTAAATCGGGAAATAAATTTTCAAAAAGTTAAATTTAAAATAAATTTAAATTAAATTGTTTGAAATTCAAATTAGTTAAATTTTGAAAACTAGAAGATAAACATAGTTTTTGACTTAATTGCTACTATTTAAAGTCAGATTTGAGTATGTTTCCTGTTTTCTAAAGTTAAAGCTAGTCATTCTTCTATGAATTGTGCTATTAAATATATTTTTATGAGTATCCCAGTATTCTGAAGAAGAAAGATGACGGATCCTGCATAATCTGTACAGAAACTTTGACTATTATGAATAAATATTAACCTGAAATACTAGGTTTTCCTCTCATTTAGTATTTAATACTGTTAAAGTCACATATTTCTCTCGTAGAAATGATGTGTGTCCATCCAAACAATTTATTAAAATTAAAATTAAATTAACTTTCCACGAAGTTAAATTAAAATTAAATAAACTGTAAATTGACACCCCTAAGCATGGTAAACAAGCAATGTCACTATTACCTGATCAATTTTGTGACGATACCAATAATTTGATCGAATCTTTTAACTTACGTCATCAAAAATAGTGTCCTTAACAAAACTGACCTGGAATGGGCTAAAATTCGAATTTTCAATGTTTTTCCGCTCAATTGCTTTCAATTTCAACTCAATTTGAGACTTGCATTTTGAATTAGCCAAAACCTCAGAATAGATTTAAAAAGAGCGTTCAAAAATGAACACAAATAGTATGAAAAATCGCTAACACGTTGATAACTCACACTTCTTGAAGCATTGTAAATTCTAATCAGAGATTCAAGTGATTGACAAGAGCTGGTTTCATACTGTATGCAAAAACACATACATAGCGTTGACAGTTATCAACGTGGTATTGATTTTTCATATCAGTTGCGTTAACTTTGGAACGCTCTTTCGCGTCTATTCTGAGGTTTCGGCAGTACATCGAAATAAAGTAGACTTTCAACTAATATCCAAAGTGATAATTACAAAGAGTTTGTTTCACCCGTTATGGATCCATCAATCAGCACGAAACTAGTTTAAATGATTGAGTGTCAGTATTCATGAATCAGAAACAAAATGCAACGAACTTGTCAATGAGATCGACAACCTGTTTCTTATCACTTTTAGGCAGAGCTACATAGTATTTATACCTTATTTTTTTGTTTGTGACTTCACACTCTTGATAATCAGCTATTCCCGTTTCACACACGAACCGTTTGAAACGAAATTTGTTGTTGAAGAAAAAAAGCATGAAAGAACAGCGAAATGCGCACATATAAATGCCAGAGATAACTAGATGGTATTCGAGTTTCACTCGTATACAAAATGCGGTGCGAAACACGAGCCGAGTACACGGAAAAATAAAAAATTTAACGGAAAAGGAACAAGCAATCTTAAAATTAATTTGACATCGTTTTGACCTGATTAGTTTCACATTCGCTTGGAATATACACATTTTTCTGTCTTCAGCAGTTGTAATAAAAAACAAAAAATCATTTCATTTCTTTTTAGTTCTCAAATAATCATAATAGAATTCATTGCTGAGAAAACGTTTTTTTCGTGATTATCACCATAATCCTAGAGAATGCTTTTGATTGAACATTAAATTATTTCAATGATTCACTATCTTAGATCAAATGCGAAGAAATAGACTATTGGCTACTATTGCTTGATGACATTTCTTTTTTTATCTTGAAACTTTCTAAGGATAAAAACCTTACAAAATCATCTTTTGTGAATGATATTTTTTGGCGAACGAAACTTAGTATTGAAAATTTGAAAAGAAATGTAACAAGTTCGATCTTGAAACTTTCATATCTAGTTTTGAATGGATTTTCTATCATTTACGGTTCTGTAGATCATCGCGTCACTTAACGAGAATTTTTTATGCGCACTCAAGTTAGAAAGAAATTATTTATAGATGTTGATATTATAGCGTCTAACTTTTATCGTTTGGATTTTCGTTTTAATTATCTCAAAGATAGATTTGATCAAAATCGTGTTTTTGGAACTATATTTGGGAGCGAACGGTAGCACGTAGAGAATTTTAGGGAAAAAATAGTATATATGTGAAGTCGAGTCTTTTATTTCGCATTAAACCCTTTCAATTCCGTCATTTTCTACGTAAGGAAAGTTAGCAGCGGATTCGAGTATTTCCTGCTCACATTCGCCTATGCATCTGTGCTGGCCTTCTAGTTGGTTGTGCTGGATACAGAATTCAATTCTTTATCGAATGGTGCAATTTTCAATAGGGGTTGTCGGAGGGAAAAGGTGGGGGGGGGGCAAGGTTGGTCCAAATATTGGGATGTGGGGTGACCCCCCATTTTTTGCTCCGAGAACCCCTATTGAAAATTACACCATTAGATAGAGAATCAAATTCTGCATTCAGCACAACCAACTAGAAGCTCAGCACAGATGTCGGGGCGAATATCATCAACGATTACTCATTGGAGAATACCCCCAAATACCAATATGTGGGTCAAAACCCCCTTTTTCCTCCGACAAGCCCTAATGAAAATTATACCTTTCGATAGAGAATTAAGCTCTGCATTCAGCACAACCAACTAGAAGCTCAGCACAGATGTTGGGGCGAATATCAGCAGGAAATACTCGAATCCGCTGCTAACTTTCCTTACGTCTTTATATTTCATAATTGCATTCAATAATCATGTGGTATCATTAAAAAATAAATAATTCAAAGATCGAATTTTAAATAAATATAAAATTCTACTCGAAGGGTGTGGGTGTGGGTTTGGTGGAAAAGGCAGAAAGGGGAAACGTCGAAAAAAAGGAAAATGCAGAAATTCTAAACGTCGAAAGAAAAAATTAGAAAAAGGAAAACGTCGAAAGGTAAATGTCGAAAATTGCATTTTTTGATAATTTTAACGAAAAATAAAAATTTATTCGATCATATGATAAAATACAATAAAAAAAGAAAACTAAGTTTATCAATATTATTTTCTTTTTTTGTGTGATCCCAGTAGTAATGCTAATTCCTTCAATAATTGCTTTGCATTGATCTCGTTATCGTTGAATCGTTTTTTAAGCGTTTCAAATCGTTTTTGAAACCCTTTTGTGTTCTTTGATTGCCTTGAAGATGAGGCACCACTACTTAGTTGAGCTATGACTATAGACGAGGAGGACGACGAATTTTACTTATCCCACTAAGAACAAATGCCAAATCAAAAAAACAAATTTTCGTTACCTATAGACATCTTTTTCATTCTACGTTTTCCTTTTCAAAATTCTTCTACCTTTTTTCTCTGGCAGTTTTTCGTCGACACTGTTATTAATTATACTTTTCCCATTCGACGCTTTTACCTTCTGCCATTTCCAGTTTCGACGTTTTCTTTTTTTTTCGACATTTTCCTTTTCGGCGTTTTTCCTTTCTGCCTTTTCCCCCAATTCCGTGGGTGTGGATATCAGGGCGGATGTACTGAATTCCGGAATGGATGGGAAGTAGACGGAATTCCTTGTAATTCCGTAATGGAGTGGGAAGGGATAAACGGAATTCGTAGGCAGTGATTCTCGGAATTCCGACATTGTGTTAGAAGTGATTCTGCGAGTGGAACTGTTTCCGGAATGTTCAACATAACGAAATAGGATGTATTTTTATTGCTTCAAAACATCCACCCTCACTCACACTCACATCCACACCTCGTTTAATAAGCACTTCTCACGTGCACCCTGTTGCGGCCCTCGGTATTGCGCATACCAAGTTGATTGTGATAATTTGGATCAAATGAACGGAAACATGCCATATATCCTTATTTTCTGATCCGTTTTTCAAGCGACAAATAGCTCAAAATTTGAAAGAAATTCAATAGTTTTGCCGACTTATTACGCAAATAGTAAGAGTCCCATGAGAATGATACGAATGATACGAATAATTCTCTTCGGGGTAACTCAGACCATACCAGCAACATAACTGTCCTTTCACTTTTCTAGCAGCCTTATGCTCATTTAAAAATCACTTGTACTTAGATAAAAATACATAATTCGATAGGTCAATGTATCTTCTATGAGACCTAAACAAGAGAAGAAAAACGCGAATTGTAAGACGTATGTTTATTAGTAGCAGTTATTTTACATAAAAATTGCGCTGATATACACATCATATATTGCTCAGAAGTGTATCCGTTCCCAGCCCATAACTGCCTCTAAACACACCCGTTAATTCAGCTGTAATACTATCGTCTTCTGTGTGTGAAAGTATTCGTCCTTGAAAGGAATTCATTTGCAAATACTGTTGTATCATATCTCTGTCCATTGGCTGGTTTTCTACAACTTGCCCATTATTTACTCTGAGCCGATGACATCGGCCAGAAATTTTTATTTTAGCTTTGAATGCAACCGATATATTCTCAATCCACTTGACAAATGATTTGACTTCTATACACTCGTTAGGTGGTACAGTAATAGTTTTCGAAATTGAATAAGTCTCTTGTCGCGTTTGTGTCCACTGCTGTTGCGATTCCCCGCCTACTTCCGATTTCATGTCAATCATACTTCCGCCAGCAGTTGAAACAAGTGGAATTGCAGCTCTGAAGGAAATTCCCGATAAAAAATTTAATGATTCTTTAAATGAATAAAGAAATGTACTGGTACGCGTGATACTCTGCGTTATGCATTCACTATGTGTGGTATTCAAAGTTTGATTTCGAATAATTTGCGATGAAATTAAAATATTGTCAGCCGATGTCGCCAATAGCTGTGGTAATGGCAAATCAAATTCTATTCCCGAGATTGCACCGTCAAATGTGACGGATGGCATTGAAAATGAAATAAGATCACCAGCAGTTTTTGAACATCGAATGTACGGTGGTAGTATGTGTGCACCAACGACAGGTCCCAATGAGAGATGATGCTGAGTGTGTTGATTACACAGTTCATATTTGTTTTTTGATGAGGAGACAGGAGTCAATGTCCAGAGACGTTTCAGATCAGTGTATTTCGAGGGGTCATCATATTGAAGTGACATCACTGCGCTATTCAACAAGCAACACATTCCATCACATGCAATAACTTTGCCTGAAAATAATACAACACAATCTGAAAACGATGACTAACTAAACCAGTGGAAAGGTGCTTTCAGAAAGAATTCTCGGATTTGGTTAGACGTTGTTGGGAGCTCATTGCAGCATTGCTTCGTTTTTTCTAATTTTGTGCTGTTCAATACGAAAAACAATTTTGTGCCCAAAAGATCTCGTCATCGTTAGAATCCAGATGAAAAACTAAGTCGAATTAGTTGTTTGCCAAAGATTTTTCATAAAAAAACATTTTTGATAGACTGTTGGAGACGTCTTGGCAAACACAATAAGAACCTCAGATCGCCCTGAAAGTGGTAAAAATTAGGTTGGAAAATTACAAGATTTAAGGAGATGACCCATTTTGCCTGCATTTGACTGAAAAAAAGACGCTACATTTCGTAAAATTCTCTCTACATCTATTGAGAAACGAGATTTGTACTGTTTAAGCCAGAGCTTTGTATGATGAAAACTGACTATTTCCCCTCTTCTTACCTGTTTTGGCATTCTTAATCCGGTATCCAACCTGCGGCACATCCGTGCCATTGCCAGTAGCTGGCGTCACCGGAATCAAATACCATAACTGACTGTGATCATCATGCTTTCCTGCTGATGTAGTGAGATTAAAATTTCCATTAATAGTATACTTGATCTGCGTATCATATTTTCTATGTTCGATGTTCATTTGATAAAGAATTCCAGTTGTCAAATGCAATACTCCATTTGTAGTGCCGTTAAAAACCGGTGTTATTGCAACTAAGTTCTCTTCAATGTCACCTAACTTTAAAGAATTTCTGTTCGTAGTAGACAACATTTAGAATTTTTGGAGTGTCAGAAAGTATGAGTGGTTGCAAAAAATCAGATGGCTTGCTTTTAATTGCAAGAGAAGAGAATACGACATGACATGGTGATGTGAGTGATGACTAACCAACCATACAACAGTGAGTCATTAAACAATAACATGGGTTACTACATGGAGCCTATCAAAAAAAAAGAATAGTAAAAAATGATAACTGAATAGGTGACGCAAGCATCAAGATCTTTTTACCCATCATCATCGCAAACTAACATCGGTCTCATGAGACAAGTCTTTTTTAAATGGTACGTAACGAATGAGAAAGCATCACCTTGATTGAATGGTAGAAACGAGGCGCGAGAAGAAAAACTGTTTTGCTAGATTAAACAGGACTGAAGTTCTAATTTGGCAATCGCACGGTATGGAGAAGAATTCCGTGCGTTGTCACTATGTTTCGTCTCAAGCAAGTAGTGTGAAGCACAAAGCAATGCTTACAACTTGACTCAGTCCGAACCTCTATACCTCAGGTCGATCATTTCTGACGCAGAAATCTGGTGAACGTATCCAGTTGTCGGAATTGACCGAATTAGCTGAAACTGGTCGAAATTCAGTCAAAACGGTATCGATACTCTTCTTTGAAAACTGATCAGTTATCAGTGGGAGGATATATAGTTTCTAGAGGTATGGCATCCGAAACGTGTAACTAGGCTCTGCAGTCCTTGATAAGTATGATCAAAGTTTTGTGGTTAATGAATGAGAAGCTGCTCGGTATGAGCGTGGAATGGCGTATGCAGTCTGATCAGTCGAATATGCGGCCATGATGTTGTTGATGCATAGGCCCGTGCAATATATAAAATTTGGAATGATATTTTGGAAATGGAAATGGGAACTCTTTTATACAATAGAATTCATGCGTTGTATTCTTCTTCTTATGATGTATCGTTTTCGAAAAGTACTCGACAACATTTGTTGTGAAATATAATTACGACATTCGTACTCTGAAAAATATTCTTAATATTGCCCTGCAGGTTTCTAAAAGGAATACAATCAAATGAGAGAGAGAGGAATTGTATTGATAGAAATGGAAAAATAAAAATATTCATGCCATATTAGTCGGTATGCATAATACGATAATCATCAATTAATTGATAACGGATAATGAAGGATTTTTTTATTGCTTCGTTATAGGCAGTTTTTTTGCGTCGAAAATAATAATTTCATATTTTTTACAATTCTGACTTAGCGCTTATTGGTTTTATGGTTTGAGAGAAGAAAACAAACGCTAATTGATAGAGCAAGCAGATGTATTGTATATGATAACTAATATTTCGCTATCCGTTATAAAGTAACTGTCTAATCGTAGGGATTTTAAGATCGTGACTAAATGCTATCAAAAAGAAAACTGAGCATCTTATTCATAGTTTTATATTCTTCATTATTTAGGATAATTGAATGATTGATGGATAAACGAATTGTGCAATCTTGTGCAACAAATATGCTACATAATGTATTCCATTAACAGTATGATTTCCAAATGGTTGTTCAATTGACAATAATCGACTTAATCGATAATACCAACGTAAAGGACTCATATAAAATTGTACAATATCATGATTTTTAACATTTGAAAAACAACTAACTTCAACATTATTTGCTAGTAATGTGCCTTAAAGAAATAAACGAAATTACATCCAAGAAAATGAGTTAGCCATATTACCAGTTATTGATAATGGAGCATAATATCCAAACTTGATTTCCTTGATTATATCAATGACAGATGATGAATAAACTCGTCCATTTGTGACAACACGAAGAGTATCACCATTTTTGATATTTTTCGCTGGTATGTAGGCAATATGTCCATCATATGTAATTGCTGCTATCAAATGAAGGCTTGTTAAGCTCACTCGATGCCCAGATGCAGTTATAATAGTGTAAAACATCGCTATAACGAAAAAAAGAGTTTAGATGCGTATGATTATTTCGATGATAAAATGACCTGATGAAAGTTGATTTTGATCAAGCATCATCATCATTTCAGTAGAAACAATTTTAGTTCCAGAAAGAGTAAGAAGTTGATCACCCACTCGACGTTTTCCGATTGGAATTTTTTGTTGATTGATTAATGTGACCAATGTATCTGACGAGAAACAAGAAACCGGTCTCGCATATTCTGCCTCTGTTAAAAATCATATGGATAAAATCCTACGATAAAAAATGGAATCGGCTAATGAAGAAGAGTTCTTTTGAGAAATTTAAAACTATTTTTTTTTGTGAATCCGCTTTAGAGATAGAAAAAACGCACCTTATCTATGTTCGTGTCCGTATCCGTATCCGTATCCATCATCATAGGGTTGTCGTCGAGCATTGATAGTATTATTTCCCGTTGTGTTGTTGCTGTCGTCTGCAGTGACCACAGGAGCTGTCGTAGTAAATGCATAAATGTTGGAAATCATCCATAGAGATGTCAAGAAGAGCAGAAAACGTTTATTCATCGACTGCTCCTTTTATTGATTCAAATTAAAATGAAGGTACTATTTGCTGATGCATCGCAAATATATATGCGTTGACAAAAAGTGTTCGATCAAGAAGAAAAACATTGAATTAACAAAGGGAAAAGATGAGATCTTATATATACAAGTATTGCTGATTTAAGACCTCACACCATCCCCTCTAAAAACGATTTTGAATATAGTACACGGTATCTCTTTCAAATTTTACACCAATATTGAACTAAACCTACGAATTCTTTTACCTTTCTATGCATCAGTGTTCAGGATTCGTCTGTACAATTGTTTTTCACTATACTTCATATTAGTGGATTGGAGTTTATTTTATTGAAAAGAGAACTGCTTACCATTTTGGATGAGAAGACGGGATTTTTTTTTCTTTGTTGTTCTCTTTCATTTTTGAGGGCGCCGAGATCTCAAACTATTTAGAATAGCATTATGCGTTTTCCAGAGAGCTTAGGTTTTTTATAGGACTAGAATTTAATTAAACTCCGTTCCCATCATCTGAACTAGAACCGATTGCCCTAATACGTAAATAGAACTACAGTATTCTAAAACGAAGTATATGGAAAAAATAATTGCGCACAATTTGATGATTGTCATACATATTGACTTTGAGAACGACGTTAGATAAATGTTTTTTTCTTCAATACGGTTTTAAACTGAGCAAAAATAAAAACATTACTTACCCAATAGTAGTACCCATCACAACAGATGCTACTGTGCTTCTTGCGACATAACTATTGATATAAGGCACTACTGGTTGATTATTGCTGTTAAGTATCGCAACTATTGCATCATGCGATTTTAATTAAAAAGAGCATTTCAGCGCAGCACCATTGGGGCTAAAATGTAGAACTCCCATACAGGGTGCGGTGAAATTATAGACGCCCTGCATATGCAGTCAGAAATGTTTATTTTATTTCCATGATAAACGATATTGATCTGCTAATGATATGCGTACATGGGAGCATCCAAGCACTATCTGGTCCCACCATCTCTTGTTATTCGAAGAAATAGTTTGAAAAAACTGAAAAATGGCTGTACTGTAATTATAGGCCCTGACGGTGTGGGTATGTGCTGTGTCCACATTAGCACCCACATTCACACCCAAAACCTTGATTTTGAATAATAATACTTTAAAAACAAATTGATCTTGCCGATCGGATACCAACAACATGAATGAGCAATTCCAAGAAAATTGTATTTATTCTTTACTTTGTAATGAAACTCTCTTTTGTGCAAATATGTTTATGATGGAAAATTTGACAAGAGTAATTGTTAGTTTTTTGCTGGCGTAGGATAACGCCACTTTACTTCAAGCATAATTAACAAGTAACTCAATACGCAAAAACAGAGAAATGATTTCTGATTTAATTGAATTTCAGCATGAATATTTTTCTATTATATCCATTTGAACAATATATTGATCGGTGCAGTAAGAAAAACATACTTCTATCTACGCTTGATTCGAAACGCCAATAATTAGTTTGAAAGATATATTATTGACAGCTTCTACACTGGATTTCTTTATGTACGGAATCGGATCAATCGAGATAAACGTTCACATCTTGAAAATAGGCTTACTTTTGTGCCTGTAGTTTCATGTCGATAAGATCATCGCTGAATAGATTTTTCTCCTCTAAAATTCTCTTTCATGGTAAATACATAAATTCATAAGAGACGATCATCGTAACGCGGCTAACTAGTAAAATGAATACGACAAGGGACTATTCTTTGGCAAATCTCATATTCGGCTATTATGCATTGGTTCTCATTATTATTGGTACTCTGCTTAATTTGTTTACGTTTTTCATACTTTGTCATTCAACTTTTGGCAATGCAAAAAAACGGCCGACACTTCATTACATGCGTGCGATGGCTCTTTTCGATATTGCAATGCTTTACGGATGGAATTTAGATCATTTTCTTCTACCCATACATGGTTTTAAACTTCACTTTTATTCAATTGCTTGGTGCAAGTTCACTGGATTTCTTAACTATTTCGCTGGTCAAGCATCTGCCTGGTTGCGTGTATTCGTATGTCTTGACAGATATTTAGCATTGAATCATCTTCATCGGACTTGGTTCAGCGCTTCGAAAAATGTTCTTATCGTAATTTCAACTAGTTTAGGTATCATAGCTTTGATTAATTTTCATTTTTTCGTCTTTTCCTGTTTTATAAAATCTGGTGGAGAAGTAGATAACAATGCAAAATTATATCAAATTTATCCGCTTTGGGATTATGTTCATTTGGTTTTATACAATTTTATACCGTTTATTATAATGACAACTTTCAATGGCGTTGTAATTTATCAGCTAATTCATTTACGTCAAACAACTTCTATACACAGCTCAGCAATTCGTCATCGAGCCATGTCAATTACACTCGTTCTTACAACATTTCTCTTTTGTGTGACAACCATACCAGTAACTGTTGTTTTTGCCTTCTATACTTATCAAACACCCTA
>OENM01000723.1:43311-56830 GCA_900239745.1 Rotaria magnacalcarata
CCATAAATAGATTTCATGTAAAAATATCTGCTTTACTTTTTTCATATTTGTTTCCTCACATGGTAATATTGAAAAATGGATCAAAGGCTCAACAACTAGTGTCTTTTGCTGCAATTCTTCCCAAATTTCTTTTGATAAAACACTTTTTTGCAATAAATCCATTTCTCTAAGTGGGGTGAACCATTCTTGTTTTATAAGTGAATAATTATCTAAATTTTTTGTGTTGATTAAGCTTTAATAAATTCATTAGCAAAGATAAATATTGATTTTGAATAAAAACGTCAATGACTTGTTACAAACAATACCTCTTGTAGTTCTATTATTTCATTACTTTTTTGACTTTCTGCAACAAAAATTCTTATTACATATGGGTTTCCTAAAAAAAACATTGGTTTCATAGATTCTTCTTCCGTTACTTTATAAATCGCTTGTTCATTGTCTCTTTTAACTATTGTAAAATCACATGATGTGAGATGTTCTATTTTCTTCCATTGATATTGAATTTTATCGTTAATCATTATCTTTTCAAGTCTTGAATAAAAAATAACTGCATGTTTATTACATGTAATTGTAGCGACAAACTGGAGGAATAGCTTACCGCCAACCCCTCTTGGCAATGATGTTTATTGACTACTGTACATCTCCAGGGTGTAACTAATTCACATACAACACACGCTTATGTAAGAGATAGTCACATGAAATACTAAAGAGATACGATAAGGAGAATAGAAGAAACGAAGCTCAGAGAAAGGTTAGTGGAAGGTGATATAGATATCGACACATTAACTTCAATTGATTTTCTAATCATTTCTGAAGAAACTTTTAGACCTTGAAATGTTAAAAATAAAGATGTTATTGAAATGCCTTTTGCTAAAAGATAAGCGCATCTATGTTCCACAACTCAAGCAAATCTTTTCCGTTTCAAATTGTTGTTGTTTCATAAAGCATGTGTGACCGATACGACTAAGGGGAACAAAACAAAAATGTGAGATAACATGTTTGAATGTTTTTTCTCTTTTTTTTCGTAACTTAAGATTATATGTGCCCAAAAGTATGTCAATAGAAACCCAAGTGTAATTCAAGTTTTTAACTGATATAACTTGAGGTGTCAGCCGAGGTGCTCATCGGCGGTGGTGTTGGATTCATCGCTGATCAGCGGCGGCGGCTGGAAGGTTAACAAGGCACTAGTTTTGTGAACAAGAACAGTCTGTCTATTGCAATATCCTATCGTTAATATTTTCAAACAAATATGGGAAACAACTTTATTTTACATCTTGAGATAATAAATGAATTACATTTAAATAAATTAGGGATACACCAATTCCTAGTATATGGTCCGAAAGATGATATTTTTGCCTGATAAAGAACGCAGTTATCCGCTTATTTCATAGATCAGTCAAGATTAGTTTTTTTCGCTCCATCCGAAGCTGCAATCGGAATTTATGAAAGATTTTAACAAGGCTGTGGATTTTACCTGAATTTTACGTAAAATTAGAATTTGTAAGTTTTGTACGCTTAAATTCTGCTAAATCCAACTCAATTTCAGACTTGCCGTTTGTACTAGTCAAAATTTAAGAATATATTTGAAGAGAGCATTCAAAATTGAACAGAAATAATATGAAAAAAAGATGCGCGGTCTATAACTCTCAATACGGAAAACAAGAAAATATTAGATCGAAAATTCCAGGAATTGTTTTTTCCCCTGTATAAAAAGAACATGCCCGTCATTCGCATTTATCAAACGAGCATATTTTTTCATATTATTTCTGTTCAGTTTTGAACTCTATCTTCAAAGCTATTCTTAGATTTTGTTAGTGGTGGAGCCAGGATTTTGCATGCGGAGGGGTTAATGGGCGGCTAAAAACTACCTCAGGGAACTTAATCCTCCTCGGCCATCCCGTGGATCCGCCACAACATTTTGTCTAATACAAACTGCAATTCTTAAATTGAGTTAGATTTCACAGCATTTGAGACAACAAAATTTGAAAATTCTAATTTTGTGTAAAATCCAGGTAAAATCCACAGTCTTGTTAAAATCTTTTATAAATTACGACTATGGTTTCAGAGAAGGCGAAAATACTGATCTTGACTGCTCTATGGAATCAGTGGATAACTGTATTCTTCATCAGGCAAAAATGTCATGTATCAGACCATGTACTAGGAATCGGTGCATCTCTATATATCATATTGAGATGAAAAATGAATAAAAACATCGAAACTCATTAAAAAATGAAAATATGAATAAAGATTGTCGATATCAATGATAGGGGTCGGTGGCGGCGGCTCAGCCGCACGGTTGACACCTCTAACTACAACTAGCTACAATATTGAGTTTCATAGAGATAATATTATACAATTGATTAAGTAACGAAAATATCATTTCAGTTGTCGGATCCAATCGATGATTTAAAAGAGTTTTTCTCGACGGCAAAAGTAACGAAAGCAAAAGGAAAAGTAATTTAAAACCTTACCCCCATTAGAAAAGATGGCTTTACGCCTTTCTTACAAAATCGTATAAGATTTCCATACGATTTTATACGTTCTTACAAGATCCGATAATCTGATTGTTTGATCTGGGACAATGTGCTAGCTTTGAGTGTACAAATAGTACATATGCTTTATATTAACAAAAAAGAAAATAACAAAAACTCGATGAATAACATAAAATATGTACAAAAAAATTAAGTCTTTCTGCCAGCTGGTAATGGCAGACTTGATAATTGGTTTTCTACTTCATCGTCTGCACTGTCATCATCCGAGCTGGTACTGAACAGTTCACCTGTAACAAAAACAAATAAAAGGATGAATGCCCATTTAAATCTGCTATTTAACAAAAAAGATTCAAGGACACTGTTTGAAAAGAAAATCTTGTTGTCTTATTGGTTATATATGCCGATTGAAAAGATCGTTCTGTTAGATGAAAAAATCCAGTTTTTGTCATGAAATAGAATGAAAGAAAGAAATTCTGATACAGAAAGATAGTTTCAAACTATTTGGCGAAAAGAGTCTCTACATAAATGTTATTAATAATCATCCTGGTGGCACGAGAATTTTATTTTGAACAGTAGAGTTAATGAAAAGATGAAGGTTACTTGTAATATGAAAACAACACAATTACAAATGATTTCGAGATGAAAATTACTGTACAGGACAGGAATTCACTTCGTTTATTTATCTCAGATGCCTTAGTAGTATCTGATTTCAAGTTATTGTTATATACACAATCAGATCCATTGTAAAAATCAATATTTAGAAAAAAGAAAAGAGCTAATATCTCATAATATGACACTCTAATATGTGAGGGAACTTTCTAGTAACAAATATTAATATCATATCAACATACCAAAGATTCATACTATAGAATTTTAAACATTTTAATGCGATTATCAAATATGCCTGCATATTTCCTTTTGTTGCTTTTTATTGTCGACAACTCTTACTGGCATATTTAGATGGGAAACAAAGGTATATTTGCAAATATTTCTTTTTGAATAAGGACACTTATTGCACAACATCCATAATAGTGCGACATTCTCAAGCGTTGAAGAATTCTTCAAATAGATGTATTGTGATAAGTACAAGCAATGAGCATAACCAATCATTTTTAGTCTATCGTCTCGGGTACTTTCCTGCCAAAAATAACACTATATGTCGTTTATTCAAATATTGATTCGAACAGACAGTGACTCTAATTATAAACCAACAACTCATACCTATTTCTATAGCCAGCTCAAGAGAAATCGGTAGCAAGGGCATGCTGTTCTTGTCGATTCAATATGAATATGAAGTCTAGATATTTGTTTTCTATTATTCTCAACAAACAAGGAACAAGAATAATTTTATTACATAAAGCGTATCCCAATGCACAAGTCAGGCTAAAACAGACTTGAACTCAGTTTCACTTCGTGCAAGATCTTTTCACCACGCCTTTATATGTATTAATTTTTTTAATAAACATAGTTGAAATTGTTATGACACAACTTGTAAATGAAAATGAGTGATTATATTCTCTTGCAATGAAAAATCGGTTCATTGAATTTGATTTATAATCTAGACTTGCTCTATCAATTTTGCGCAATGATTCCCATGAAAAAACATTTATCATTCTCATGATCTACTAACGAATATGAGATACTTCAGATTATTTTATGAAAAAGCAGCATCACTAGAATATGCGTTGCCATTTCAATTATCTTTCGCAAGTGTGTATAGATAGCTTACCCACTCACCTTCGACTATTGTAGAAATGAGTAAAAGCTTACCGACACTTGGTGACTCTAATATCTGACGAGAAAAGTTTTTTGGTGATGCCGTATTCCTTGTAATTGAAGATCTTTTTCTTGGTGAAGACAATGATTTTGATGGACTTGGCTTCAGTTCAACTTTTAGATTATGAAATCGATCTAAATCTTGAATAACAAAAAACTGATCTGGAACGGCGAACATAGTCCACATAAGATCAATATTAACATCATAGTTGATAGGTTTAAGTGTCTTTATGTCATACTCTTGTAGATACAGCTTTTCTATCTAAACGAAAGAAAAGAAAAAAATTTAAAACAAGTGTACTGATATGTAAAATATTAGAATAAATCAAGATTAGACATGAAAATCTACTTCTAAATCAAACTAGATATTCAGGATTTTTTCAAAAATATTTGAAATCGTTCTGAAAGATTTTCTCTTGGTATACAAAAGACTTACAAAAATGCCAAACGTATCTGTAAAATCATTTCTGTAGAAAGTTTTAATTAAATAGAATGTGCTAGTTCAAAAAAAGATATAAACGTGCCAATTACTTGACTTTCGTATGCTAACAAATAAGACAACAAGAACGCTTCCTGAAACGGTAATAACATATTTAATACAACAAAGTTTCATCAAATAGATCCGCAATAGTTAAAATAAAACTAAAATATTTGCAAATCTAATCAATACATTACAGCTAGGGTGCATATAAATAAAATTAGTAAGATTCTTCCAATTACACGTTGAAAATCTATTTATATTTTACTTTCACTTAAAATACTCTATACGAGACTACATTCGCTATTAAATAAATATATATTCCACACTCTGGTGACGCTTTGGAAAAGAAATATCTACTTAGTAGCATTGCTACTAATATTTGAAAAAATTGCTTTGCAATTATGTTTCACCTTGTGACCAACTAATTCAATACAGATTAGTCTGCCAATTTTGAAGAGCTTTGAATTTATCACCTATTGATTAGATAAAAACGATACTCGTCATGATGGATTCATGAAGCAGCAACAAATTTTTTCAGTATAAGTGTAAATTAAAAATTTCATTGTAGCATTGAAAGAGAAGAATCTACATTTTGAAGCATTTATCTGTGCATGTGTCTGTTAATACGAATACATTCTCGTAAAAGAGTAATATTCGCGTCGCAGGTTAGGCTTCTATCAAAACAGAAGTCAAAGCGTAGTCAGCCCATTCAAACGTTAACTTGTGACCTCCGGCTATTTTCTGCATACTTTCTATAGTGATAAACCACTTCAAGTGAATTGTATTTCTCTTAAATAGAGAGAAAAGTTTACATCATTCATTACACTTATATTCAAAAATAAAAATCAATAAAATACTAATGTCCATTTCAAAAGATCAGACAAAATAATATCTTTCAACTATACCAATTGAAAGAAAAGACAAAAACTTATGAAAATGAACCGCTGAATATTTTGCTACCTTTCACTATCAGTCAAACGACTCGCGTTTGATGTATAAGAAAAAAGGAATTTTCCCGAAGCGTTGAACTGAAATTCTTAGAAGATTATTCGAAAAATGTTTTTTTAATAATTGTACGCGTCTACATCTTCTCTTTCCAATGCTAAAAGGGGCACATATTATATGACTCGGCTCACTCGAAAATTATTTGAAAATTTCCTAAGACTAGTTTTTGTTGAAATAAATATTAGTTTATCTGCGGAAAAAGAACATTAGACAAACTATATTATACGAACCCATCATATCGATCAGATACATTAACTCTTGTATAGATTGTTTTGATAAATATGGCAAGTATTGACGTTGAAATGAAAGTGGAACGACCTCAAAAGCTAGTTTTTTTCTTTTTCTAGAACAACATATAACAAAGCAATTTGTGACGGTTCTTACTTTCATTCCACTGTATATATATATCCAAATAAGTAAACTCAAAAGTGTGTCCGTACTACATAACTAACTAGCTATATATAGCGACAGAGAGAACACAGAGAGAAAGAAGATAGATCCCGAATAAATATAGTACAAATAAAATAACAAAGGGAGAGAAGATAGATCATAAACATAAAGATAGTACAAACACCTGGATGGCTATCGAACAGGGAAGAGAGAGCGAGAGAGCGAGAGAGCGAGAAAGCGAGAAGATAGATCATAAACATAAAGATAGTACAAACACCTGGATATCTCTCGAACAGAAGAGAGAGAGAAAGAAAAAGAAAGAAAGAGAAAGAAAGAGAAAGAAAGAGAAAGAAAAAGAAAGAAAGAGAAAGAAAGAGAAAGAAAGAGAAAGAAAGATATATCATGAATATTAAGAGAGTACGAATCAAACAACAGGTGAGATGTAGGAAGATAATAAGAGATACTGTAGATGGGGCGACTCTACGACCTAACCGGAGAGCAGGTCGTAACACAATTTTCAAACATCACATGCATTTCTTGGTGCATCTTTTTCAAAAATAGGCATTTTTCTTTTAATCATTAGACTATCACAACAAACATTTAATCAATAATAAATACTTCTTTCGGCTACTAATGTGACAAAATTTATGAGATATAGTTTCAAAAGTGGTTTGTGATCGATTTAACATTTTAAATTCCTTATGTGAAAAGTCTTAGTGAAAACTCATAAACTCATTTAGTTCAATAGTAGACATTTTTATCGCAATTGGTTACATATTGCAGATCCTGAGGCTATATTGCCCATCAAAGAAGTACTACTTTATTTTAAAAATTTTGTTTTTTCTATTTTTTTAGAAAGCCCTATTTTGTAATTTCAATACTTCGAAGGCAGATCAGTGGATCAAAATCCGAACATCATTTTAACCAAAGGATAGCTTGTACCGTTTTCTGCAAATAATATCCGAAGAGTTGTTTAGTATCATACTTTCTTTATTGTCTACAATATTTCTAAGAATGGGTCAATAATGACCAATCAGGACGAAACAAGTTTTTGCTTCTGCTTCAATATTAGTTTATCTTTATCCGTGCTTTCCTTTGTTGAAGAACACGAAAACCTATAGTGATAGATTTACCTACATTCAAAGTCTGATCTGCATATCATGCTTAGATCTGATCACTATTTATTATTAGGTATCATGTTTATATTGTAGAAAAGTATCGACAAATCATCCCTTTTTGTTAAAATAGATCTGTATGATTAAATTCTCAACAGGACATTATACAAAAGAAACTATACAACAATGATAGTCTTCGATAATTTAGAATTCTATTTTACAAATTCTTGACAAACAATGTATATCAATTTATATAGTATTATTATAAAACGAAGATGTCATCTATTCATAGACTATTTCCCTGTATAGTCTTTTTATGTTAAGCACGAAACAAATGATTATGTGACATACCGAATAGTAAAAATCATCTTGTCGAGGAAGATGAAAAAAATTCGCTGACCACCGAACAATATCTCTTCCATGGCAAATCCCATATCACCAATGAATCTAGTGGACTTTTGTCCACGTTTTGTGCTGACTCGTGTTATAACTTGTTTTCCCGTATCCGGGGGTGTTTCAGTAAGTCTTGAAGATAAAGAAATGATATAGGAAGTATCAAAAAAGGAGTTATTACGGCTTTAGATCTGGTTAATGCTCGTTTCGATAGTTAATGAACGATGTAGTTAAACAGTGAAAGAACTCGTGCAAAAGCTTGATGGTGCCCAATAGAACGTGAAGACGATATTGCGGTGGATCTTCTAGACTTGCTTTGAGTGCCTGATAATTCCACTAAAATAAACAAATGTTTTTGATTATTTTTAATTATTTTATTTTATTTTTATTTAATGATTTATTATAGTATTTTCCTGTTGAAAGTTTGCGCAAAGTCGGAAGAGAGCCTTAATAGCTTTCATTCAAATGCCATAAGTCCCATTGATAATCAATTAAAATCGATTTTCTTTCCATAACCTTCATAATGATTAAATAATTTAAGCAAATCTAATAGATTAAAAACAAAAATAATCAATTTAAGTATTTCACGCCTACATTCTGCCCTGATGTGCGACTACTTTTCTTTCAAATAGATTCTTGTTGAGATGAGCACAAAGAAATGAGATCATTAATGCATACCTCCGACGTTTCTACTTATGACAAGAAGACTTATTATTTAAGATAAGGGTGTTTAATATCAAAACCAAACAGTTGCAAATCACTCACTTCACCGTTTATGTGAATTTCACGTGGATCAGGTTCTATATTAGATTCCATACACGAATCAAACAACAGAAGACCATTAAGGTTCAGACTTGTACGAAGACTTGTTATTGCAGAATATGTGAATTCTTCAATATCATTGTTAATGACTTTTTCTTCACCGAAAACACGTGCACATATTCTGGCGCCAACATTCTTTACAAAATAAGAATTTGTCAATAGGACTGCTGCTCGATATGAAATATCTTCAATGAACTTGTACGAATTTTCTCGGTGAATAGACACAATGTCTATTAGATGATTGAATATACAATGAAACTACGTAATTATATATCTAGAAATACAATAAACTGATAGAAAAGTAACATATTTTGATAGGAATCTGTTTATGTAGACAAGGCAATATATATGTATATATGGGGTTACCCAGTCTGACCGGATACCCCGATTTGTTTTTCGATGCATAGTCTCTATTCGTTGATCAAAATGTCTGATTTTTTTACCAGTTATAGTACTGATATAGAGCTGACAATCTACTACACTTTCGATTAAATATCTTTTCTTAAACTAAGGGATTACGTATTTTTATTTCAATCAGTTAAATATATTTCTATACGAAATTCTCAGTTTGATTTTGCGATATAAAGAGTTAACAGACTGTGTATATTTGATTTTTATATGTGAGTAGCAATGATTAATAAGTTTACAGACGTTTATCGACATCTTTAAAATATACACGACGTAGTTCAGAAGGTTAATATAATATATTATTTGAAATTCGATTGAGCCGCAGCTAATATACTTTCGATTCGACTTCTTTATTTACATTGGTTATTTTTCTTTCAAACATCTTCACTATCACAACATATTTACGTGGTAATACCATGGTGTCATCTTCATCGCCTATTGTGTGGAATTGTCCTGAATGTCAGATTACTATAACTGATCGTCAGAAATATTGCAAAATGTGCCAGTCGATGCTGGTTTGGATATGTATTCTTTCTGGAAAATCTGGTTTATACACCAATTATTATAGACATTGTGACCGATGTAGTTATTGTACACCTGAACTCGAACCAGAAAGACAAAAAACAAAGGAAGAAAATCAGATTTCAAGATTTCAGGAAGTCATCGGCTTTTTCATTTTCCAACAAGTTATATAATCAAAAATTTAGCAGATTATTAGCTCTGTATCAGTACTATAACTAGTAAAAAAATCAGACATTTTGATCAACAAATAGAGACTATGCATCGAAAAACAAATCGGAGTATCCGGCCAGACTGGACAACCCCATATATATATATATTTATGCGTACTTCTCCAGATCAACAGCACAGGCAGTGTTTCGAATGGAAATCTAAAACAAAATGTAGTGTACACGCGGTTTTTAATAAACAAAATGTACAATATGGAAGTTTATTAATAAGAAACATTGAAACGAATCTAAAAAAAGGAGACGTTTCACTTAGAGAAGAGAAGATGAATTAATTGTAATTCTGGAGCGATTAAATAAATCAAAAGAAGTAGTCATTACTATCTATGCATATCATCATTTTCACATAATTTATGGAATTTCAAAATGTTTTCTAGTTAACCAAAGTGTACCGATTGAAATTTTTAATATAATCTAGAACATAAATGAGTTCATGCTTATATGTGACCAAAAATGAAAAGCAACCCAGGTCGAGCAATCCGATAGTAGGCACCTATCGGAACCCATCCGATCCGACTGGAATCCAATAGGATTTTATCGGATCCTATCAGATCTTACAGAATGATCGTTGGATTCCGGGTCGAGGAATCCAATAGAATTGTATCGGATTGTAGGATATTTCCAGGTTCCTATCGGATCCGATGTCGGATCAGTCGACCTGGGAAATGCATTTCATTAAGTAAACAACAAAAAACATATTCATTAATCTGACATGAGTATTAGTAGGAACATATTTCAGAATAAAATATCAACATTAACCTCAATGTATTACTCATCTGAAATAAAAAAAAAACTAAAAAGTTCATTATTCTTGTAATCAAATAATTAAAATTATAGACAATTTGTTTGTTCTGCGTTACGATGTCTTTCCATTCTCAAAAGAATAATCGATGAAAAAATATATAATTAGACATGAGAAAAATAAAAGTTAGCGGATACTAGAATTAATCAAAAGAGATCGTATTGATCGTCCACTGATTTTATTACAGGTTCAAATTCAAATCAAAATAAAACAAATTTTTCGATCGAAAACAAAGTGTAAATTAAATTTAGCAAGGGTTTCGTACACTTTGATTCTGCTTGGTACATCTGCTGTTCGGAATGCTGGGTGCAAATGTTTGTACATTTTGATACTGCTGTGTACACTTGCCATTAGAAATACTGAGCATAGGGGCCCCCTCACTCTTCGATGTGCTTTGTTGTTTTAACCAATGAAATAAAAGTGACGTAGACACAGAGAGGAACCTATTTATGATTAAATAAATAATTTCTGAAATACTGATATAAAGTTAGGGTGTGGGTGTGGGTGTGAGTGAGGAGAAGAGTAACACGCCCACGCCCACACCCACAACCCAAATAATGTTTGGGTGTGGGTGTGGGTGTGGGCGTGTAGGTGTTACTCTTCTCCTCACCCACACCCACACCCACACCCTCTTTGTTATTTCCTCATATATTTGTTTGAATTCTTTTCTTTCTTCTAAACGTACATAGTAGATTGCGATAAATATTTTTCTGTTCATGTCTATTCTTCGAGGCAATCAACGGACAGTAAATCATCAATCGAGAAAAACGCTAATTGGCAAAGAAAAGTTATTCAATCAATGGACAGTAAATCCTCAGCAGCAAAAATTATACTTTCTGTAGAAAAAAAAACAATTTTCTAAGAAAAACAATCAATGGACGCTAAATCCGCGGACAGTAAATCCTGTAAACCCATTTAACTAATACACAGAAACAAAAAATTAGTAGTATCAAAGAAAAATATAAATATTCACTTGTTTAACAGTTGACGATGCATCAATTAACATATCCTTTTCATCTTTTAGTGTTTCGATTGTTAATTTAAGCGTAGACATTTCACTCGTCGCGGAATTTTCATTCGTAACCGGAGCGTCATTATTGTTACTTGCATCCATTTCTTCACTCGTGATCTTCTTTCTTCTTACTCAAAACGATGAAATCTGCAATAGAAGAAGAAGAAGAAACTCTTTCAAATCATTCTTGATGATCACACTCATCACAATTTATTATCTCACAAAGAAAAGAACAACAGCAAAAGACAACAAACAAACGGAGATAGAAGCCAGATTATACAATAACCTTTAACCAGGTCGACATGTTGTTAACTAAATCGATCTTAATGATCAGCTGGAAATGTGTCCGAATTGTCTTCATTCGAAAAATTCATGAAATGCGATGGACGATGAATTTCATCATCAAATTCTTTTGGACTTGATAAAATTAAATCGTATTTCATATCTGCATCACGACTAACATCCTAAAAACGACAAGTTATTGTTTCAAAACAAATGATAAAATAATTTCTACTCACCATGAAATTATAATTCCATGAACCTTGTTCTGGTATCATGAAGAATCCCAAGAAACGATCGGATACTGACAATGGAACTTCTTCATAGTGTGATGGCGCATATCCTTAAAAAGAATACTATATAGAAAGTTTTTGTTTTTTGAAGTAAACAAACCTTTCGGATTATTTCCACGGTCCGTATTTGATCGACCCCAATCATAGCCAGCTGGTGTTAATTTATAAGCTTTCAATGAAGCTGGACCCGATGTAAATGAACATGTTATAACAATTGTTTTTTCTCGATCCCATGATGCATGATCATTCATTATTTTAGCGTGCGTGGTAATATCTTGCGATGATAATTGTGGCAATTCATCGAGTTGAGTGTGAATCCAATGAAGTGGTTTCATATCCTATTTAATAAACGTCATACACGATACAACATTGAAAAAACTCATTTTCATTATCTTACCTTAAGATATTCAGGTTGCGGTAGTATATTTGGCAAATGAACACTTTCACGTGTACTCCATTGTGGTGTTAAAACAACGCAACGAATTTCGTTAACTTATGCAATTTGTGGTGGACTAACACCGTACAAATAAGCAGAAATCTAACAGAGATTGGTGTTATTTTCGAAAATTTCAATCGATTGTCTTACTTGTGCATGAAGATGGGAGATGATGATTAATCTTTTGAGAATATTTTTCGGTAAAATATAACGATAACCAGTTTCTTTAACATCATTCGATGACACGTAAATATGATTTGTACGTAAATGTAAGTTTGTTGCTGATATAGCTCGTGGACGCAGTTCAGTTTTCGATTCAAATCTTTGCGTTTAATAATTACTCGTTGTTGCTGTTATGATTCGATCACCATGTTTGCTAACTGTTTCGGTCGTTGTTCCGCTTAATTGTGATGTATGTTTCGATTGTTTTTCAATTTCAGCTATTTGTCGTCGTTGATCACTGGCGACGCTTATTTCCATGCCCAATATAATATCACGTAACTCACTTTGTGTTAATGATGCAACATTGACATTGTTCTTTTTATTGTAATCAGCTAGGATTAAGTCGTTCCATGAAACGTCGACTTTAATCCATTCATCGTTAGTTAATGTTGGACATGTATGATGAATTTCAATGATGGCTGTTTTATCGAGCTTTAAAATCATTTTAGCACGATCGTTATTAACATGCAGTGCTTTAAGAATAATAATCAAACGTGAAAATGCTGTATAAATGAAATCGATTTCAACCAATCACCGTATAGATTAAAATGTAACCATTTGCGGTTCAGTTGCAGTCAAAATCAAATCACCAAATTTCTCGACTTAAAAACAAGCTTGACATGATAATTGTAATTCACTGCCTTCGATGACGATATTTGGAAAATCTATGACGAAAAGGTTTAGAACGTTTTGCGACAAACGAAAATCAACTTACCAATTAAATGAACTTCCAATACATATCCAACATACCCTTACGGGTAACGATAATTTGTGTCCGCCGTTCCTCAAATGGAAATGAACGAAGAAAAGCTGCAACCTCTTCATCTGTCGCCCATTTAGCTAATTG
>OENM01000724.1:295-16970 GCA_900239745.1 Rotaria magnacalcarata
TGTTAGCTTCTATTTATGTTAGGGGATATATACTGAAGCTATGTCTTCTTTACATATATAAATATAAGCTTACATACATAATATGAATATGAAGCCACGTAGAAATATATGTATATAACTTATTAATGTTGGTTATGAACGATCAACATGGATATGACCAGCAGTAGAGATGATAAAGAGAAGAAGAAGGGAGAGAAAGAGAAACAACGGATACATATATAGGAATAATCTAAGTGCGTAATATAATTTAACACTATCACGTGAATAGTGTTTTCCAATGGATTACGCAACAGAACGGATAATAACTAGAGCGTAACACTGTTGATGTTGGATAGTGACATCTACAGGATGCTCACAAGTGCCAAACCAATGGAATAATCAGATTAACAACAACGAGCAATAAACTATTAGAATCTTCATTTAGTAGAGACGTCGCTTTTTTTCTATCTTTTCTGTTTTCGACATTTTTCCTTTTCGATATTTTTCTTTCGGTATTTTTCCCTTTCGGCATTTTTCCTTTCGGCCTTTCTACGGCCAACCATCATCTCTAGTTTAATATATTTTCATTATCAGAAAAAATCATCTGTGCCTATTGTACGAAAGTAATCATATTGGAGAGAAAACGCCTTATTTAAACATAATTTACATTTTTTGAATCAATAAAAATAAAGTAGTTTAGAATGTTTCATTTCCAAATGAAAGATCGATTGAGACATTATGCGGTAGAGAATTATCAAATTGTTTTTGTGGAGTAATAGTAGCTACTCGTGTAAGTTGATTAGCCTGTAATAATGTATTTGAACGAACTGATTTCACTGTGCAACATGTTTGAGTTTCACATGAGTTATTTTCACAACGAAGTAAACAGTCACCAGCTAGTTTCGATAGACTATCGACGTCTCGAGTCAGAAAGGAGGTTCGTGGATCATCAGCATCGTGTTCATATTGCATGGTGACTGAGTGAATACCAATTGAATGAAAAAAGTTTTTAACTTTTTCTGCAACTGACATATAGTTGGTTAAATTTCTTCTATGTAAATGAGCACTTGCAATAATTTTTTCGTTGGTAAGCCGCCAAATATGTAATTCATGGATACTACTAATTTCAGGAACCGCTTTTAATAGTTGAGCTTTAATTTTATGAATTTCGAGGTCTCTAGGTATTGTTTGAAGTAAAATTGAAGCTGTATCACGAAAAAGTGGAAAAGCCGACAGGCTGATTATAATAACGATAATTACTGATAAAGTCGGATCAATATAAACTGTCCAATGATTCTTATCATCTTGTTCATGTGGAACAAATTTGATTATTAAAGCACTTATGATAACAACAATCGAGCCGAGAGCATCAGCTAACACATGTAAAAATACTCCATGCATATTCATCGATGCTTTCTTTTTTGGTTTATTTTCTTGTTCAACAGGTTTTGTTGTCTCGATTCCATTGTTTGTGTCCGATTGACGTTCATCTGATTCATTAGAACATTCGGCGATAACCTAAATCTGCAATGAAATAAAACTAGATTAAATTTTAAATATTACCTCTTGCAATGCTCGTGTACTATGCCTTTCGAAGCGATTGTCACTATCATGAAGAATTTCCGGTTGAGTATGTTTACTCAAGTTTTTACTTATGGTCTCACCATGCGAATGACCTCCATGTGTATGCCCGTGAAAACCTTGAAACAATAATAAGCCTATAATATTGATTCCCAAGCCAATCCCACCAACAATAAGTAATAGATTAACATTTTCGATGGGCTCAGGTTCAACAAATCGTTTGATAGCATCGAATATAATTGTTAAACAAAGGGCGAGAAGAAAAACAGTGTTTATATTTGCTCCCACAACTTCGGCGCGTACCCATCCATATGTGTTGACCTCGGTTTGACGCTTAACAAATCGAACGGCAATTATTCCGATGACAAGTGATATTATATCAGATAACATATGAAATGCATCGGCAACAAGTGCAACTGACTTTGTTATATTGCCAACAACAAGTTCAACAACGAAAAATGCCGATGTTAAACAAATCATTACTAATAAACGAAACGTTTTCGTTCGAAATAGTTGGCATTTACCATGATGATGGTGGTGATCGTGATGATCGTGATTATGGTCAGATTCTGAAGACGACATTTGAAAATACCTAACAGAAGTTCTATTGAAACAGAAGAATAAATACTATTTAAAAAGCACCCCCGACATATGAAATCCACATCAATAAATCATTTTTACGTAGCTCTTCAGATCTGGGGGTGCTGAAAAAATTCATACGAAAAAAAACAAGATTTAATATGTTTTCGTCATTGTTTGTTCTATTAGTAGTATATTATTTTCTTAGTAAAACATGATTGTTTGGCTTCTATAGATATCTATATCTTTATTGTCATGATTAAAGAAAGCCCATAAGTTCGCATCGTGCAGCATTGCCTATTTTATTAATTCAATTGACAAGCAGCCAAGAAAAAGGAATGAAAAAAACACGCTTACATTTCTTACCATAAAATGTTATTTATCAATAAATCTCTTGAGCAGAGAACAAAAGTAAAACATGACGCATTAAATCATAGATAAATAATTAAATGACACCTTGTGATAGTAGATTTATTTTCTTGTTTTCACCTTCAGTAGATTATTGATATTATACGATTCATTATATAGCTTAGTAAAAGATTACAAGAGCACTTCCCATAAATTATTTTGCTCTACGCATAGTCCTTTTTCTATTGTGCATGGAAAATAATTTATTTTCGTTTCTTGTTGTCTATATAGACAACGGTACAGCGAGCAAAATTGCACTTAGAAGTCACATATAACAGAGATGTCCACAGGATGACTTTTGCACCCTTGTCCTGTCCTGAACCCTGTCTACTCTGCACTGGTCTGTTGAAAAATAAATAAATAAATTTAAGATGCATCCTGTCCCTGCTGAGTTGAAATATTGTCTGTATAGTAATTTTCGATATATTTTATAATAAAAAGGCATTTTTCTCGTTGTATCATAGAGGACTTTTTTAATTATTAATGTAAGTTAAGCTAATTTTAGAATAATAGTAACATTCCACCCCAAATAACAAAATAAATAAGCGTGCAATAAGAAGAAAAGTGAATGATACAATATACATAATTAACCTAGACTCACAAGTTTATTGTAGAACATCAGTTGAGTCAAATTTACAAAAATAACAGCACAAAATAAGATAACCACCATGAGCAAGAAAAAAACTAACAATAAATAGATAATTGACTTTTTATGCGAATGTTTTTTCCGCTGATCTTACTAATAAAATGCTTTCTAGACTATCTGGTTGAAGATTTGTTCTTCTTTCGTTCAAGATTCAGCCAGCTGTGGAAAATTCTCTTTCCACTTGTGTTGTTGTTGCAGGAATTGAAAATATCGATCGAGCATACTTTGAAAGATATGGAAAGGTTTCTAGATGATTTTTCCAAAAATCTAATGGTTGCTTTGTTACTTTATTTTTATCGAATTCAAACAATTGATATCGATCAAGTTCATCACCTTTTTTTATAGTATAATCATATTCTTCACTTTCATTTTCACTACTGTTATTATCAGTAAGCTCTTCATTTAAACTTCCAGATTCAAATCGCGCATAAAAGACGTTTTATACTTCAAGTCTAGTTTTGGTGGTTCGATGAAGTGTTGTTGTTGTGTTTGTTTTTCACGTAGTTTTTTAATTTGTTTTCTAATATATTCAAAGTATTGTTCTTGTACATCATTAGGTATTTTTTTCAAATCAGAAATTCAAACAACTGGGTTTTCATTTTTCAGGATATATCTCTCACCCTGCCCTGCCCTGCAATTACCCTGCTCTACCCTGTTCCTGCTCAGGGCATGGCAGGACACAGGACAGGGTAACCATGCCCTGTGGACATCTCTGCATATAATCATTTCGTTTTCGATCATCAATTTACAACAAGATTGTAAAGAGTTTGTTTCATCACTTAATTGATTAACCGTAGAGAACTGAGTCAGTTTAGAGAAAAAACAAGACAACATCTCTTGTTACTGTAATCGAAATTAGCAGTAAATGTCAGTTCTCCAATGATCAAAATAGTTTATTCATTTACAAGCGTTGAGGGTATCCATGTTCATATTTACAAAAACGAATAAGTTTTGCTTGCTAAACTTGATATGTTATTAATGCTTTCAAAACAAATAGAATTTAAGAAAAACATTCAATTGACGTGTATTAAAACACACGTAAAAGATTCAAGAAATTTCTTGAATACTTCGGTGAATTTTTGTATTTATTCTAAGACAAAATAAAAATGTTAAATTTGATTTCGAAAGTGTGTGTATGTTATTAATCTCTGCAACAGACTTTGTTCTCTCTTTTTGTTTTCAAAATTTTGATCGTTATAATGACCTAAAGTTTGCCGGAAAATGGCAGAGATATGTGATATAATTCTTGCTAAACGATCGTGCGTTGGATCTTCCAAAAAGCAAGATGAATGAGCGTGAAGAATGAAAATAAATTAATCGAGTACAACAAACGCCAGTCTATGAATCAAAGTTTCTTTATCTCGCATGTAAAAAGATTATTGTTAAAATTTGAAAAGTGTTGTTAAGCCGCTTCATGATCAGGAATGACAAAAATTTCACATAAAAAAAATAAAGAACTCGAAAATATGAACTCAGATAATAAACTATCAGCTTTCACCATCTTTACTCACTACGAAGTTATAGGATCATTGTTGTGGTTGTCGTCATCACAACTGAAATTCAAATGGAAAGCGCGATCACAATAGCAAACAATTACGAAAAACATCTTTTGTTAAGTAAAAATGTTGTAATGCTTCTAGATTTACATAGAGTTGAATGAGATTTGCATGTTTTTTTTTATGTCACTTACTGTACCATGAAGTGTGAATGTCCTTTGCTCGTTTTTATTTTTTTCTCTCATTCTGTTGCTGCTAATGGATGGCGATGTGCGGTACAATAAACGTCCTAAATCGATCGTGATTACCAAGACTGAGATTGAAAAATAATGAAAACAAGAAGAAAAACAAAACCTAGTCCCGTTATCGCAGTTCCACCGGAAAACTATCGTGTCTATTCTATTCGTTGGCTTCAATTGATTATATATGCATTGGTTACATTTTGCAATGGCATTTTCCCTAGTACATTTTCTCCGATCGAATCACAAGCAACCTCATTTTTTGCGATTTCTACAACTCAGAATACTGTGCTCGTGGTGATCTCTCTTTTTCTCTACGCTCCAGGTACTGTACTGTCAATGTGGGCCTTTCAACGATTCTCTATGCGGACAGTGATGATTATAGGATCTCTGATGAATTTAGGAGCATGGATTCGTCTTTTTTCTCTCATTACACCCAATCAAGGCTACGCAGCACTTGTGCTTGGTCAAATTCTACCTGGACTTTCGGCGCCTATTTTTTTCAATGCAGCTGCTCAATTTTCAACTCGTTGGTTTGCACGCGGACAACGTGATATTATTACAGCCGTATGTTCCATGGCCAATCCATTGGGTTTAGCTTTTGGATTTCTCTTTCCATCGCTTATCATCACTAATAGTTCATCTTCTGGACAGTTTCTAATCGTTTTTGCAACTGAAGCCGGTTTTGCTACGGTGATCGCGTTAATAGTAATTATCAGCTATCGATCAAGCCCACCAACGCCTCCATCAGCCTCCGATCAACAACAGGCGAGCGAATTCAAACGAGACTTTCTTCTTCTCTTAAAAAATGGTCACTATCTCGTTCTCCTATTTGCTTTCAGCATCGGTTTTGGTCTTTTCAATGCATTGATCTCGCTTCTCTACGAACTTATACAACCAAGTGGCTATTCAAGCTCAGATGCAGGTCTATTCGGTGCTGTTACAATTTTATCTGGCCTTGTGAGCGCTGCTATTGCTGGTGTGATTATGGATTGTACACATGCCTATCTTGCTATACTTAAATTATTGAGTTTAGGCGCGTGTGGCTCAGTTGTTTATTTCGTTATAATTCTTCGACCGTCCATGTTTTACCCATTGGGTCTGTCCTTTGTACTGATGGGTTTCTTCCTATTACCACTTCTACCAATTGTATTCGAATGTGCCATTGAATGTACCTATCCAATATGCTCTGCATGGTCAATCGGGTTACTGTTGTGTGTTGGCAATGTTCTTGGTGGCGTGTTCACTTTCGTTCTCAAAGTACTTATCGAAAAAGCTCCCAACTACACATCAGGTGTGATATTTACGCCCGCCTCTATATTCATATTTAGTGCGGCGATTTGTAGCACACTGATATTACTATTCTATCATGGGCCTTACTTGAGACTCAAAGCTGAAACTGAAAATGTTGTTGTCCGACGTTCTCCAGTTAAATAGTTGACTATACGCGTGCGGATATAGTTGCCGGTGATTTTACTTTTGTAATTTTTTTTTGATATAATTATGATTTTAAATATCGAACTAGGGTGTGAGTGAATTTGCTTGTGGTTGAATGGGTCCACAATGGATATATATATATTTATGTTGCTTTCTCTAGTATTTTTGATTGTAATTTGTTTTCAATGAAAATACTGATTTTTATCGACACTGATATTGATCTTTGTTTATCGAAGCAATATTTCTGTATGTTTACTCGATATTCATATTTTGTCGAATGGATCAAGATTTTGAAGTTCGAACCGATTTTCAAGCCTGTGTTTATCAGAATCGACTAAGAATGAATCTCTTAACGACGGAGAATTTGGCGTTGACTCTATTGATACCTTCTTTGTTAGATAAAAATGCATTGAAAATTAATATTTCGGCAACTCTCGTGTTGCTTTCAATTTCAAAATCATAGAACGTTATTCAAAATATTGATTCAGAATCTAAAAGTAATATTTTGTTTGTTTACCCTACCGTTTTACACTTGAATAATGTAAGCAAAGCTTTTAGCGGAGAAAACTGAGATTTTATTCTATTAGAAGCACCAATCTATCAATTATTCAATACACGTCATCCTACAAATGTCCAGTAAATGCTTCGTTTCTTTTGGAAAAAAAATAACATATCAATGAAATCTGCATCTTTTATCATCAAAAGCATGACTTTAAATTTCAATTGAGAAAATAGTTCATCAAATACCGACTATTTAATCTGGGCTAGCTGTCATTTAAATTCAATGCGAACAAGACAACGAGAAAAAAACAAAGCATTGACTGTAGATGGCAAATATGTCAATAGTGTAGAACTAGAAGGTCTTTATGATCCAAAATTTGCGATAGTTTGCATGAATTAGGGGTGTCACATTTAAATTTCAAAAAATTTATTAAGTCGAGAAATAAATTTTCAAAAATTTAAATTTAATTAAATTTTAAATTTTGTATCATTTAAATTTAACTAAATTTAAATTAAATTGTTTGAAATTCAAATTAGTTAATTCAAATTAGTTAAATTTTGAAAACTAGTAGATAAACATAGTTTTTGACTTGATTGCTACTATTTAAAGTCAAATTTGAGTATGTTTCCTGTTTTCTACAGTTAAAATTAGTCATTCTTCCATGAATTGGGCTATTAAATATATTTTTTATGAGTATCCCAGTATTTTGAAGAAGAAAGATGACGGATCCTGCATAATCTGTAGAGAAATTTTGACTATTATGAATAAATATTAACCTAAAATACTAGGTTTTCCTCTCATTTTGTAATTACTACTATTAAAGTCACGTGTTTTTCTCGTAGCAATGATGTGTATCCATCCAAAAAATTTATTAAATTTAAAATTTAAACTTAAAAAAATTTATTAAATCGAGAAATAAATTTTCAAAAATTTAATTTAAATTTGATTTAAATTTAAATTTTTGTATCAGAAAAATTTTAATTTATTTTAAATGTAACTTCATAGAATTTTATTTAAAATTAAATTAACTTTTCGCGAAGTTAAATTTAAATTAAATAAAATGTAAATTGACACCCCTAGCATGAATCAAATACATAAAAATCTGAGAAAAAGATCATCATTAAATGATGTTTCGGACTATTACATAACTAGAAGAAATGCATAATCCAATGAAAATAATCGAAAGCACACTGCAGAAAGACAAATCACTGAAACGAAAAACAAATTTTTGTAAGTCTTGCTATTCTGTTGCTTTAAACACAAAAAAAGAAATAATAACTCTAATATTTGTTGTTCTTGATTTGCTTCATCGTATACATTTGGTCAATTACAAAAAATGTTTGCTAAAATAAAAGCAAATGGTGAAACCTGTAAAATTATACTTGTGAGTTCACAAGTGATACAGCTTTTAGAAAAAAATTCAAAATATTTATTTTTCTTGTTAAAAATTTCTCTTATTTTTGTAATGTATTTGAGAGTTTGGGTCAGAATGTTCTTCCAATATATTTTCACGTAGGATACAAGCTTCTAATATTTATATTATTAATTTATTAGTATAATGGCTTATTACTCAATATAAATTGCCAGTGATAGGTACACTATTGAATAGATTACAATTATGCGTTAGCCGGAAAAGGTCAAGAATTTAGTAGAAACAAGAAGAAAACAAACAAATAAATATATATACTTAACATTTTTCTAACCTTCGTCACATCTACCTTATTCTTATTTTTTTAAATCTACTCGAATATTAATGAATGTTTAAAAAGTAATAGACTTGATGACATGGAGACATTTGCTGTGACCATCATACTATATTTATATGGCTTCGTGCGCCATATGAAGGTTCGTTAATGAAAATAATAATTAGTTTATTGAATTTAAATAATCCTCAAGCATTCTTTCGAAATAGTAACATTCGCAATCAATCAGATTTTGACAATCGAGTAATATGACTCATAGAGTGATTTTACCAATCATTAATCACATGTCAAATATCATGTTACCTATGGAAAAAAAATATATCTGCTTTCTTCTGGAACAACCTTTAATATTCATCCTAGCGAAGTGATCTCTTCAATATTAAAGAAGTTCGTTTTTGAAATAGTTGCTTATTCAAATTTTATAACTGTAATAAATATATTCAATGGGAAATCAATAGAAATTGGCTTCGCAAGAAAATGCATTATTATTTTTGAAAAATCTTAGATAGAAAATGCACAATCGTCTATCACGTCCTTTGCAGGCATGTGCCAATTCTTTCGACTGACTATAGCAAGATTAGTTATTAAAGTGTTAAATAAATATTTTCCTTAAAATTATTATTCACATAGGAACGTATGTTATCAAAATATGTTTTGTTTTCGTTTGATAATGTTAATATACTTGTTAGATTTTGTCAAACATAACAAAAAAATTAATCTTATTTATTTTCAAACAATAAGTCATTCATATATATATATATATTCGTAGCATGCATAATACTTCAAAGTAAATTCGTTTGTTTTATCGAACACGTCATTGTTCACGTGTTTTTGAACGTTAGAACAATTGTTCGATAGTGGCGAGACATTATTTCAAGAGTCTCTCGTTCTCAGTATATGTATATATCATTTGTTCTTGTAAATTAAAAGCACTATTCTTTAAATATAATGATCAATTGATCTTATGGCTAGAAAATAAATAGAATTGCTGGTTTTTTATTAATAGTTTTCAAACAAACTTTATTGTTTTTCAAGGTTGAAATGAAATTGATAGTTTTCATCTTATAATTTCATTTCATGCTTAAAGATACAATTTATATTTATTTTATATTAAACAAAATCTAGAAAAGAATAGACGAAAAAAAAAGTATTGATTCAAGTATGTAACAAAAAAAAAATTAATAATCAATTCTTTTTTTCTTATATTCATATCCATAAAGAATAGAAGAAAAAAAGACATGTTTATATATATGTATGCTTTTTAGTCTAATTTTCAATTTTTTTTTTCATTATTATGAGCATAAAATAAGAGAGAGTGAGTGAGAGATACAACATAAAAAAAACCACATGCATACACTTGAACTATCAAGTGTTTTACCTTTTGTGGTTGACGGTATATTAAAATCGAATCGCATTCTTTTTTTTTTATTACAACGAGGCAAGTAAATGAAAGCAGACAATCAAATTAATTTATATAATTTATGACATCAAATATAGATTAGATTTGACTGAAAATAAAAAGACATGCATATTTGATATTTGGTGAAACCTAAATATGAATTGAACCATCATTTTTGTATGGCATTGAATAATGCTGATTATGAAAGAAGTACATCGAAATTAACGATAATGAACAATGAAATACGAAAGAAAATAGAAAGTTCAATGTTGGTCTTATGTCTTCGTTCGTTTCTTTTGTATATATATATATAATAAGCATACATTTCATCTTGTCTTATGACGAAGCCAAATCATGAACATATTGTTTTGATCTTACACTACCTACTACTATATGCCGCATGCATCTATCTTGAAAGTCAATTTTTTTTGATTTTTTTCAATTAATTCTATATCAGTAACTAGAGAATGAAATAAAAAAAAGTTTTTTTTTTCATTGATACACCTTGAATCCGAATTTTAATAGCAAACAAAGAAAAATGTGATTAAACAAGAGTTTTTTCTTCTTCTTCTTTCCCGTCTATTGTTCTTTTTCACATACGAATGTTATATATGTATTTTATGAAAAAAAAAGAAAATTTTTCTGCTCTATTTCTGTATTTTTCAAGATTGATAATTCATTAAAATATATGGCCAGTCCAACTCGAATAGTTCCATCACCAACTGCTTCTCGTATAGCAGCTATTATTCCAAATACAACTGTTATTAGTCCTCGATCAGTTTCCACTCGTAGTCAATTGGAAGAAAGTATCAGTACACTTCAAAGTAAGATATGTATATCAAAAATGTGTTTTGTTCTTTCTTCAATGTAAAACAGTAAAAAATGAGAGAAGAAGTCAGGAACGCTGTGTGGTTGATTAGAGATAGTAATCAACAGATGCGCGCATCTGTTCGCTTTAAAACAATGAAATTGAAAAGAAAACCTTGTAATCATTTCGAGTTTTCTTTTCACTTTCATTAGTAAGAAAATAATGATCAAGAAAAAATTAAGAAAAGTTTGTTGTAATCAGCCCGGATCATGTCATTGTCTTATTAGACAAACATCACTGAATGGAAGTATTATTTCGACTTCATTTCAAACAGGTTTACAAACGAAAATAGAACACAAATTTTTATTGATATTTATTCTATTCAATTAGATGAACAAGAACGAGTTCAAAAGAAAACATTTACCAAATGGGTCAATATTTATTTATCGTTACATGAACCAGCGTACTATATCAATGATCTATTCGAAGATTTTCAAGATGGAACAAAACTTGTTGCTCTACTTGAAGTTCTTTCAGGACAAACATTGGTTCGTAAAAATCGGAAACATAATTCAATGTTATATTGTTTTTTTTGTTGTTGTTGTTGTTGATTTTTAGCCAATAGAACGTGGAAAAAAACGTGCTCATTGTCTTAGTAATGTCGACAATGCATTAAAATATCTTGAAAGTCGAAAGGTAATTGATATCAAAAAGAAAAAAAAATAAGGTTTACGTAACTCAATTTATAATTATTTCAAGATCAAACTAGTCAATATACGTCCAATTGATATAGTCGATGGAAAACCAATGATGATTTTGGGTTTAATATGGATGTTAATTTTATGTTACCAGGTATATTAAAAAACAAGTTCTCAAATAAAACTCGTGTCTTGGAAAGGAAGCCTATCAATCAATAAGCCGCTTTCGAGGCGAGACAACATGCATGATGTAAAAACTAAATCAGTTACGAATACCTTGGAAACACTTGAAATCTATAGTATATTGCGCTGCTAAGATACTTCGTATAAAAGGAATAATTTCGTCTTTTCAAGGAAGATAATATTCGCATAGCGAACATCATGAATACGAGAAATTTCAAATAGTATTGTTCGAATTTTATAATAGAAGTTAGAGAAAAGATCCTAAAATTTTAGCATAGCAATGATTTGGAAGTATTAAATTGCTGAAAAACGTTTTTGATAAGCATCGATATTTGTAAAACAAAAATGGAAATTGAACCTTACTGAATAAATAAAGTCAAATAATAAAATGATTTAAGTTTCATATTACAGTGAATAAAAGAATGAACTATTTAGTATATCTTCACACTTTAAAGCGTTGAATATCGTTTTGTCGTGATGTAAGAAATTTTACAACGAATAAAATAAATCCAAATCAGTACGTTTGAGTCAAAGATAAATTTTAACTATTGAAAAAGAACGAAAAAACAAACTTATTTTTGATTGTGTACAATGCATGTCCTTCAAATTATTGCTCTCGAGCGATTTCGTTGTACTTAAAATATATCCTAGACATACTTGAAAGTTGATATTGATTTGATCTATTTTTTTCGAAATTTAGTTGTTACTTCTTTTTTGAAGATGTTTTTATTGCTTTTTTTATTCTTAGATTGAAGATTCAAGTATGTTTGATGAAAATTCAAAAGATAATCGTAGTAAAGCAAAAGAAGCTCTCCTCGGATGGGTTCGAAAGAAAACATCAGGGTATGTTATTGTGAATTTTAAGTTTTACTATTCAGTTATGTTGGGTTTTGGGGAAAATATTCATCTTGACTATAAAAAAAAAATGATAATTTAGATATTATTCATCCTCTGAAGAGCTTCGGTAAGTCTTGTATGAGACTGTATTCTTATCTCTTCTCGGTTGTCTTCTTCGGGATAATTTTGCTAATGAGAATAGATCTTGAAATTTTATTGTTTTTAATTTATTAGACAAATTGATGGTTTGGACGTGCGAGATTTTACATCGAGTTGGCGTGATGGTCTTGCTTTTAATGCATTAATTCATGCAATTAGACCTGATTTGATTGATCTACGTCGTGTTACTCGAATGGATATTCGAGAAAGATTAGAAAATGCATTTACTGTTGCTGAACAACAACTTGGCGTACCACGTTTAATTGATGCAGAAGGTTTGTTAGGCCCTCGAATGTTTATTTAATCAATCATTCAGTTTGATTTTTTGTGAAATTCAGAAGCATCTGAAAATTAAAAAAATGTGTGTGTGAGAATAAATTCATAAGTAGCATAGCCTTAGTAGTAAAAACTAATACGCTCATGTAAAGCATTCAGAATTTTTAATTGTTTTCTTTTTTCAATGCTGCAGGTCGATTTCTATGAATAGCTTAAGTAGGTTACGGAATTTGTAAGATTTTCTAATAAGAGTTCACATTTTTCAGTCAAGTATGTCACTTGCTTTTCGAGAAACGGTAGAAATTTAATTATAGTTTATTTTCTTCCTTGTTAACACTAAACTATTTTACAATATGAATGATCTATTATCTTTCGTCGTTAGAAAAATACTTTCTGCAGACATAAAGGCAACAAGTAATCCTACAGCAAACACATAATTTTACCATTAATATAATAAATTTTTTCTTCTTTTGTATGAAATGTTTTTAATAGTAACATCAGGAGAAAATAATACATTCACGGAATGATTGATTGATTTCTTCATTTTTATTAA
Source organism: Rotaria magnacalcarata (assembly GCA_900239745.1). NCBI lineage: Eukaryota > Metazoa > Rotifera > Eurotatoria > Philodinida > Philodinidae > Rotaria > Rotaria magnacalcarata. The sequence goes on from OENM01000724.1 coordinate 13,779, forward strand.
AAATTTACTTCCCAGAAGAAATGGCCGATTGTCAAACGTTTGCATCGCCTGTAAATGTATTTGAACCGTAAGAATATTTTTTCCTGTTTGAAGACGTTGTTGTTACGACTAAACTTCCTGCCATGTGAAGTATTTAATGATTGATTTTAATCGACCAATCAAAACTGACCCGAACTTTCGTGCCAACTAATAATCAATACTTGGAAAAAAGAAGTCATTTTTAAAACTGCACTTACCTACCTATAAAAATCAAAGTTCATTTTCATATTTGCGTACTCAAATTTTTCGACAAAGCTTCAAGTTAAACAGTAGGCGAATCTAATTTGAAAACATGTGTAGTATTGCCGGCGCATATAGAAATATTTTTCTGTAAGACTAATCAAATACGATCTCTACGAGTAATCTTTAAAGAGACGATCATCCCCCTTTTCAAAGTCGTTTATTAAATAAAATAAAAGGTATTTAATTCTCTGTTTTCCGTTTGTCATTCATAGATGTTGATGTAAATAAACCAGACGAAAAATCTATAATGACCTATGTTGCTCAATTCTCTCGTCGATTTCCTGACTTGGTATCTTCATCTATTTCTTTGTCCATCAAACTATTTCTTTTTGCATTCCATTAGCCATTCGGATCTGTGAACAAAGAACACGGGGAATTTCTCCGTTGGATTGCCGATATTCGACAACGTTTAGCGATCGTTGTTGATGCACCTATTCAAGACATTATAGCTGAATATAAAGTAAATATTCATTTTTTTCTCGTTAATTAATCAAAAAGTGTAAAAAGAGCGAATCGATATTATAGTAAAAATAAACAAAATCATACAGACATTTCTTTCTTCTTGTATTTATTTAGGAGTATGTAAAACTACTAAAGCAATTTATTGAAAAGCAAAAGCACTGGAAAGTATTCGAACGTAAAGAATCTAAATCTCCACATTTTCCCGGTGAAAAATTAAAAGAATTAAGAGACGCCTTTGACGATATCACAATAAGGTAAAAACGAAGAACGTCGACCGAACTTATATTTATTTTTCTATTTAAAGAATGAATCGCTGGAGATGTAAATTAGATTCGAGTCTTCCAGGGAAATTAGGCCAAATAGCTGACTGGATTAATACAGCTGAACAANTCTTAGCACGACCACTTGGTTTTGATCGATTAAAATCATCACCGGAAGAGAATATTCAACGTTTCAATCAACTTAATCAAGAACATGTGGTAAATAGTTTATTATTATTATTTATTCACATAAGATACAATCGACTTTTATTTCTAGGCGATTTTTAACGATAAAGAATCTATTCTACGATCATTTCAAAGTCTTAAACGTGATGCATCGGTTATTAATAAACAAATTTCACTTGAACATTTAACGAATCTAAACGAACGTCTCGATATAATTATGAATGCTAGTGAAGAACGTGGACGATTTTTAGACTTCGAAGAATTACATTGGAAAGTACAAAAATTTTTCGAACAATTAGAATATTTCATTATGGAATTAAATAAAAAACAAGGCGATATTCATCATACCGAACGATTGTATGATGAATTTAAAGTATGCCAAAAATTATTTTCTTAGACTTTCGAAATAAAAATATAAAATAAATTTCATTTTAGAGAAAAATTTATGAAGAAAAACTTCCGAATTGTATTGAAAGTCTATTGCCTGAATTGACTCGACGATCACAAAGTTATACTCAATTGGGAAAAAAAGGTTTTGTTTTTCATCTGTTAGTTTTGATTAATTTAAAATACGTTATTTTCTTTTACTTTTAAAAGATGATCAAGTCGCAAGAGAATTTCATATCTATGGTGAAAATATTCGTAAAACTCTGAAAAGTTTCAATGTGGACCTTAAAGCTAAAGAGCATATGCTACAAGAAACAATTAGTGGTTGGAAAGTCTATCATAACTTATATGATTCATTAGAAAATTGGTTAAACGAAGGCGAACATGTTCTTCGACGATCATCAGAAGAAAAACTTGTAAGTGTTAATAGTAAGGTTTCAAATAACAGAAGGAACACAGGCATTTGCTATTCTTTACTTTTGCTATGATTTCGATAAAGCAACATTTTTAATCTTATTGTAATAACAGGGATAAACGTTGTCGTAGTTGACTCCATAAATGAGGCAGTCGCTTCTATATGCATATCATTTTCAAGAGATAGAAAATGCTGCAAATAAATAAAAAGCTTCTTCGACCTTGAAATAAAACAGTCGGTATATAATAGATCCATGTATACCCATTTCGAAAAAATTCAATGAACGCTCTTAAATACTTGTAAGCGAAATCTCAGCTAATATGAGATCGAGTTTTTCTTCCAATTAACATAAATCCATATAGAACGCTGCGATAGATTTATAACAGTAGTTCTGTCTAACTTTATGCTTGAAAATTTTTGATGCCTGTCGTTTAATATTAAACAAAATGATTTGCTATTAGGATGTTTTAATAAACGAGCATTAAGATATGCAGCAAGCCTACAGTGACGTTCAAGGATTGTTCGGACAAGTTTAGATATCACATCTGGTGAGAATAGCTGAAGGCAAAAATGGTTGCACTTCTGCCGAGAACATAATTTCTGGAAAAATATGAATACTATTTTAATTTCTATCTCAAAGGATATGATCGATTCCTACTTTGAATATTTTAACATAGTGCAATGTTTTCCGACTCTCTGCAGAAGAGCCCATCGGGTAAGAACTCAACCCCGTTTTTGTCTTCAAACATCTTGAACTCGGACGGACTCCACTGTCAAGACTATTTTCATCAGGATACACGTCTATGGTATTTCCATAGTATAAAGTGTATGGAAAAGATTTGATTTTTCGGAATTTCATGTATTTAAATATATACAATACAATTTGTTATCATCTTAATAGGAATTCTTCTCAAATGTGGAACATTGGGCTCAGATTCATGATGAATTACGTTTGGCTATTGAACGTTTACTATCTGTATGTGATGATGAACATAGTGTAGTACTACATAATAAATTATTATTTATCAATCGTCGATGGAAAGAAGTCATTGAGTCAGTTCACCAATTTAAACACGATGAATCAATAAAGAAAAAACGCGATGAATTCTATGCTGGCCGTGCTAAACTATTAGATACATTAGATAGAATAGAACGCGAAATGCAAGATTATTTACCATGTACAATGAAAACACTTAAAGA
>OENM01000724.1:16987-27627 GCA_900239745.1 Rotaria magnacalcarata
CAAGTACTTTCAAAATTAAGTCAAACCATAGCACGTGAAAGCGGCGAAGCAAATGCAACGGCTGAAATGAATTCTCTTTTACAAATTTGTTTTGATAAATTACAACATGTTCAGGAATATTTACCATTGACATTAAAACGAAATAAAATCATGCTTGGACATTTACAGAAATTCGATGATGGTATACAAAAATGTCAACAATGGTTTAATGAAGCTAAACAATTATTTTCTCGATATTCAATTCAAGTTCCTGTTAAACATATTGAAGATTTTCTTGAACAACATCGAGTACGTAATCGTTCTTATCGATTTAAATTTCACATAGGTTTTTTTTTCTCTGTAGAATTTCTTTGCTGATATGGGTTATTATCAATCGTTGATCGAAAATAAATCTAAATTAGTCGGTACTATGAAAAAGTCGAATGAAAATTTCATTCCATTAAATTTCTTACCCGTCGATGAACAATACAAACAATTAGCAGACACGTTTGAAGTATGTTTATAGAAATTTTCTTTTCTAATAAAATTGTTTTTTCCTAATTATTTGTAGCAAATTTGTCATCAAACATCGTATTGGGAAAAGGAATTTACTCTACATTCTCAACTGTGGAAAGGTTTTCATCAACGTTTAAAATATCTCGAAGAATGGATCGATCAAGCACAAGAAATCGTCAAAGAGAAACATGAAGATTCTGCTTATCTTATACAGAAACATAAGAATTTCTTTCAAATGGTTGACGATGAAATTCTTCATGGTTTTATTAAATCCGGTCGAGAACTTTTACATATTCGTGATCAAACCGAACAAAAAGAAATTCAGCTTCTTATGGATACGCTTGAATCCAAATGGAATACGATCATATGTTTCGCTCCAATACGTCTTCTACGTTTACAATATGAACGTGTCGAATGTATTGTTGTCAAAGAATTGAAACAAGCCGAAGATGAGCTTAATGATGAGCTTCGTCTATTAGAACGCCAATTAGATACTGTAGATATTTTACGACGTCATAATGAACATTTTCAATTGAATAATTTTCATCCGACTATAGAAACACATCTTAGAAATTTGCATTCCTATGCGAATGATATACGTTCGAAAGATAAAGATACGACACATGAAAATGAACAAATTGATCAACGTACAACAAAATTAAATGATTATTGGGCGCGTATGCAAGCAAAAATTGATAATGTCAGAAGAAAACTTCAAACGATACCGAAAAAATGGCAAGAATTTGAGGAGAAGTGCGTTGTGCATTACAAAAATAAAATAAAACATGAATTAATGAGACTTTGTTTTAGATTTCATCTTGTCGAAACTTGGATGACAACTATGGAACGATCAATGAGCGATACAATGAATACGGAAGTTTCATTTGATCAATATAAATTAACTGTTAATAAATTTAAGGTTCGTCAATATTCAATAGCGAATGTATCACTATGATCGTTTTTTGAAATCTATACGAATAGTTGAAATTAGAGTTCGATGAAAAGAATTCATCACGCAAGGATTATCTTATTAGATTTTCTCTTTTTCTTTAGTTACCCTGAGGTTACCACGATATTTGTAGATCGTTACGGATATCCATAAGAGAGAATTTTACATAAAAACGTTTTCAGCGTTGCTCTTTAAGAAGCTAAAATGTGGAACCCACGACTTCTGTTTCGTGATACGACTGGTTACATCACTACTATGTAATAATAGTAGTTTGTTATATTTTTCGACTTTGGTTGTGATAGTTGCGAACAGTAAAATGTGACAATCTGAGAGCTAATTATAGATTTTTCTCGAATTCGTTTTTATTAAGGATGTTTCGTGGATTACAGCAATCTTGAAGTGTTAATATATCCAGGCCACTAGGGGGCTCAAAAAACCTCGATTTCAAGATATTTGTTAATTAGAATATTCTGAATAAAATATAAGCATTAAAAGATCCCGATGCCTTTAATACGTAGGTTAATGACCTACAGATTCCCATCGTGAATTTTATTATAATTCAAAATTTTCCTATCAGTAGTCACCAGGATTTGAATGTAACTTCAATCATGAACGTGTTCGTTTGTCTTTTATTTTAGAATGATGTTCAACAAATCGACACAATAGCGTACGATGTGAAAACATTATCTCTACTCTTAGATGAATTAATCGAAGAACGAGCAACGAGTGAACCAACTCGTTATCGTCAACGTCTCGACGCACTTATCACACGGTATAAACAATTACTAAGTTCTATTGATGAAACGTCACAACGTTGCACCATCATTATTCCAGCTAAGATGATTCATGAAAATATTCTACAATTAAATGCATCATTGATCAATATTTCCAATGCACCAATTAATTTTCGCGATCTATCCGACGTTCGTACGACTGTTCAAGGTCAAATAAGAGTTTGTGATGTGCTAGATGGATTTTCGCATCAAGTTAACGAACTTGTTACACGAGGAAATGAACTAATGAGACAACCAATGGTACCGAAATATGTTCAGCAAGATGTACAAGGTGTACAAAAATTATACAATGAGAAAGTTCAATCGGCACGAGATTACTTAGAAAAACTTAAAGTAATACAAAAAAATTAATTAAATGTCAAGTTTTTATTTTTGTTTGTTCGTAGCGTTTACTTGAATTATGGGAACGTTTCGATGCGAATGCACGTCGATATCAACAACAAACTGAACGGTTAAATACTGAATTAGCACAGCTACGAGGAAATTTGCATACGATAACATCATTTCAACATGAAATTGAAAATTGCAAAGTAAATTTTATTCTTGATTTTCATTTCGTATTTTCATTTCTATATAATTCTTCAAGTATCTTCGATCTTCGTATGTTGATTTGAAATTAATTCTCGATGAAAATGCTCAATATCTTCAATCGATGACATCAAATAATTTATTACCCTATGAAATATTACAAAAACTTAAAATCGAATATGATAATATGATTGAAGAACTGAATGAAAAATTAAGATTAATCGACGAAATTTTACATGATTTGATTGCTGATAATGCACGATGGATGCATTTTAATGATGAATCAAAACGTTTAGATACATTACTCAGAGAAATTGGTTCGATGTTTGATGCAAAAATGTTTGGCGAACGGCCATTGGAAGAAAAACAACAGATTTTAGAGGTAAAAAGATAATCAAATTTTGAATTCGATTCACTAAATAACATATAAACCATAATCAAACCATGCGCTCGTTATAATCTTGTAGGTAAACTAAAACTTATTGTTTCTGCCATTGCAATATTTTTGTTTGCTTCTATGTGGTAAAAGTAGACTCAGAAAATACTGGATTTTAATTAAACTAAAAAAAAGACGCCAACTATGATATAAATCTATTAATAGCAAATAATCAGAGGATTATGAATATTTGTCAATTACCTTCGCCTTTGAGAGTTTGACAGGTTAACCATAAGAAGGGTGTCAGATTTTCGAAGCTATTGAACAATAGTGAGCGGTTCACTTGCGTTCCAAAGGAGAATAACTCCATTGACCTAACAATATTCCCAGTATTAATGACACATAAGCTCAATTCAAAACCAATCAGAAGACTATTATTAGCAAGCGGGAAACGGCGGATTTGGGGTTTTTAGGATTTTCAAAATCCAAACCATGAATGATGGAATGTCCATATGAATTTTTTTACATATGTAGGTCTCATGATCCTTAGAATATTCCAAAAATCTCAAGTATTATCTTAAAATCTGTAATGTGGATATTTATTTTAGCGTATACGTAGTGAACTTGGTGAACATTTACATTCTTTATCAATATTATATTCCGATGGTTCAAGCCTTGAATCACTTCGTACTCGGCCAAAGGATTTACCGGATGCGTTAAGTCGTTTAGCACAATTACGGATATTAGCTGAAATGGCATCGGGAAAAGTCAACCGAGAAGAAGAGCAAGTAGCTGAATGTCGAACACATGTTCAAACAACACATCGCTATATTCAACAATTTCAACCATGGGTTGATTCAGCAGAATATTACCTTACTAAGCGTCTTGATCAAAGTGGAGCGTTAAATTTAACTGAAGCTAAACAATTATATGATAAACATAAAGTAAAAAAGCGTAGACCGTTTTTTTTCGTATTTAAAAACTTTTAATTTCACAGGAATTTCTTGAAGAACGTCGCCGTATGGCATTAATTCATACGAATTTAGTCGAGGAAGAACGTAATGTCGCCGATCAACATGAATTAAAGGCTTCGATTAAATCTTTATCATTACGATGGCTTGAAATCGTACGAAAATCCGATGAATTAACGCCACGATACGATAAACAATATTCGTCATGGTTATTATTTGAATCCGAATTAAATTCATTTCGTGATCAAATATTAGAAGAACTTGAACGACGAGTTAATTCTACAGTTACAATTGATGTCAACAAACTAATAGATCTCGCACGAATCAATACTTTACTTAATGAACTTCGAGTATGAAAAAAACAAGTTATTGGTATTTTTATCTGAAAGATTTTGATTTTCAGGCATTAGATGAAAATATTCATAATCATACATCAAATTATAATCGTTTTAATAAACAATTAAGTGATCTACGACAATATACTTCAACTGAAGGTCAACGAATCCTTCATGAAGAACAAATGAGCGTTGAAACTCGATGGAATCAAATTAATCGGCTTACAACTGATAAAGTAAAGCATAAAATAGTCTATCAAACGTTTTGAAATATCTTCTTAACTTCTTTTTTTTCTTTTAGATTCGTGAAACTGAACGATTGTATGAATCTCGTAAATCATTTCATAATCGTTTTGAAGTATTCGAACGAACTGCTCGTGAAATTGTGGAACAAGTTGAGGGTAGTGGACAGATTCAAACCAGCACATGGAATCAAACATTTCTACGACTACAACAAACTCAAAAACAATTAGAAACAATTCAACCGTTGATTTCGACTATTGGGAAAGAATTAATTAATTTTGAACTCTCCGGTCTTTCGAAAGCAGATTCACAAACTATACAAAATGCATTTGATGCTCATCGGCAACGAATAAATACGTAAGTAGAGAAAATATTTGAGTTCAATTTCATGGCGAAAGAATAAAACGGCTTTTCTTCTAGTGTTGAAATAATCTTACAAAAACGTCTTAATCTATTGCAACGCTATGAACAACATATAAATTGTTCGATGGAAATTCGAAAAAAATTACAAAAAATTAATGATGAAATTCAACAACGACAGCAAATGAAACTGACCGATATTGATTTAATTCGAACTGAATTCGATCGTTATACAAATGATTTACGTTCGATTCAATCTGAAAGTAGCCTTCTTGATCGTTTGATGGAAGAAAGTAATACAACTCTTTCGGATTCAACAACAAATAGAAATATCTTCTTTCTTGTTGAATATCGAACTATTCAAAATCTTGTGGATTCAATCGATAATAAAGTATGCTATGTTGTTTCACAAAATCTTCATACATAAATAATTGACAATGGGCGCATTTTAAGTACCCTGATTTTCAATCATTTAGTGCGTTGCTATTAAAAAAGCAAAGTCTCCCACAAGATGCACTGTGATCAACTTTCGCAGCGTCGAAATTTGATTCTTCAAAATGCGACTACGAGTAAACATGGGTTCTTATAAACCCGCAGTAGATTCTATGTTTTTAATACTGCGCATTAAGTGATTAACAATTTTTGATGCAAAACGCGGTGTTTTATCTCGGTTTTTCCTTTATACCGAATTAATTATTAAACATACATTCTTCAGAAAAGAACATTTCTTTTATAGTTATTTCAACGTCGTGTACAAGCTCAAGAATTGGAACGATTATTAGATGATTTTGGTCAAGCTCATACTAATCTACTTCATCGTATCAATGCACTTAGTTCTAATCTTCGAACTGCTCGTCTTATTGGTTATTCTACTCGTGATATCGAAGATATAATGTCTATCGTTAAGGTATTCGAATATGTTTTGAGAAAGAACCTAACAAGAGAATATAATTTTTTAAAACTTATTTTTTTCGATTCCTCTTTGTCCTTTGCATGTGTGCATATAACTCTTCGTATGATTTCGCACGTATAGCTTCAACGAGATTAGAAAAACACTTCTGTATCTTATTTTATTGGTTTTGTTAAAACTTCGATTTGCATGCATATATCTACTAACTGATTTGGTGTGCTCTGCTATATTCTTGCGATTCAGCTTTCTGCTTAGCTTTGATTTAATAGAGCTATAAGAAATTAAATTTATTGATGTTGAAATATGAATAATGATCAATCACGTTAATACCACTTTAATAACAAAACCAACTTGCTATTGGTTGAATGGTACAAAAGAATGCGAACAATTTATTCAAATACGGAAATTATTCTAAGTGGCAGAAAACAATCAGAAGTAAGTGTTATCATAGTTTATTTAAGATAGCACTCTGTTTCTAACCAGTTTTCCTTCTAAAAACTGCCCAAGAGATTGTAGGGTTCGAAAAATTTCGCTGATATCCAATAATCGACTAATTGTAGAAGGACTGCGATAGAATGTATCTTGAAATAGATAGAAGAAAACCATATCCCAATGATTAGCAAGACTGACTGCAATATTTTTCACATTTTAGCCCCACTAACATTTTTGTTAATCTTAAACATGCACTAGTTGAAATTACACTGATATCCAGAAGGATTGAAAGTCCTACCGCCAAGTAGCGTGTTCATCCAATGTCTAGACGGGCTCACTATTCAAGCAAGTAGGATGATATTATTGCATACCGAGAAAATTGAATTTCTCTCCTGAAATCATTTTTCAACTCACCAACAGAACCGAACAAAATCCATGAGAACGAACTTTTTGTTTTCATAGATTAGCAATTAGCAATTTCAATGATATCACACACTCCTCATGTTCAAAATATCAGCAATCAGAATTCATTTCTAGTTGAACTGCACTGTCTTAAGCGAAAATTTTAAAATAGAAAATCTACATAATTTCTTAAATCCTATTCGTATCGTTTTTATTTTAGAAAAATGATAAATCAGCTATAAAGAAAATCTATTTATTTATTACTTAATTCATCGTATGTAAAAATGCCAGATGGGTCTTATGCTTGCTTTTAAAATTACATTTATACTAATCACATGCTTATGCATATATCTAATAATTATTTGCACATTGTACACATGATAAATGGACAAAGAGCAATGCTTTGAGACGAGACGGTTATTTCCAAAAAAAAAATAAAGAATAAAAGAATTCAATTATTTTCATCTTAAAACACTTTCCAAATTTAGACTCTCAATCGAGAGATTCAAAATGAAGATACTAATCTAAATTTATTACGTACGAAATATAAAACTTTATCATCGGATTTATCGAGTCAAGAACGACAACAAGCAGAAATCGCGATGACTAAAATTCAAGTAAACTATTTTCTTCTATTAACACATAAAAAACAGTAGTAACAATATTATTCCAGGTCGAATTAGAACAAGTAAAAGAGCAAGTTGAAAAACGTTATGAACGATTGAATACTTTAATTCAACAACGCCAAGAATTAGATCAAACCTATGATCGATTTATGATTTGGTATGATGATAAACAACGTTTAATACCTACGGATACAACAATACCATTAAAAACAGTCGAAGTTGAACGATTATTAAAAAAATATACTGTATAAATAATTAAACATCGTTTCTTCCTATAGAGAACTTCTCATGAATTCTGTTTTCTAGGATGCATTAAATGAAACAAAAAGTCAACGAATTACACTTGAGAATATTCTAAAACTGAATGAAAACGTTAAACAAGGTTATTACTATGAAGACAAAATAGAATATAATCTGCATACACATGGTTTGTATTAAACAAGAAAAACAATGTAAACCTCTTTTTGTGATTATATTTTTTTTTNTTTTTTTTTCATAGAATTGGCTCATAAACTAAATCATTTAGAAGAAGCACTAACTGATCGTTTTCGACAATTAAATGTAGCAAATGAACAACGACTTGAAATCGATCGAATTATGACGAAACTGAACGAATCGATTAAAACAACAGAGCAACAAATTAAAGATCCATTTACGAATGATCTTCAACAGCCGACTAATGTTATTAAAGATAAATCGAAAACTATGCAAGTAAGAAAATAGTTCACTTACACTGATGAGAAGTACTAGTGAAAATAAATATGAATTTACTATGTTTCGTACTGTGAAACTTTTTCTAGAATGTTCACTCCAAATGCTTCTCGCTTTAGGAAATAATTGCGATCAATTGAATTTTTTCTAAAGATAAAATCTGTCTTAGGTAACTAGGAAACATGAGCTTGTTTGTATCAAAGTACAAGAAAAATATACAAATATGATCGCCCGTTTTAGTCAGTACTATCTTCAATTGAGAAAACTCAATTCTGAAACATCTCGAAATATAACTTTCCTCTACTTTTCATGTTGCAATTGATTGTCGCTCCTAGGGCAAGGATTACTTCTTCTTCGGTAAAGTCCAAGATTTTTGAACCCATTCGGATCCTAGTCTGGGACTTTAATGTTCATCCATTCGACGAAATCAAAACGAAAATTTCTATTTAGTCTTTACTTCAAGCAACAAGAGAACGTATGAGTGAATTTGAAGAGTTAACACGCATTCATAATTTGGTTGCATCGACATTAAACGATTCCGAACGAATAACATTGAACGAAAAATATACTCTTCTGAAAGAAAAATACAGTCGTCTAGTAGATAGTTTAACTCAACGTATTACTTCACTCGATGAAGCTATTCGTAAGTTGAATAACTAAATAAACTTCTATATCTAGATTTTTTATTTTTCATCAGGCGAACGAACTGAATTCGAACAAGAAAATGACCAGTTTCAAATATTTTATCAAAAGTTGCAAGATGAATTTGTAAAAGAAAAACAACAAAAATTAACCGATGTGAATTATCCATCGAATGAACGACGTTTAGAACAATATAAAAAACTGTTAGAACATCTTGATGAAACAGTAAATCATTTTAAAGAATTAACACGTATACAACGTTTATTAACCAATAAAGGTCATCGGATTGATTTTCGTAGTGCCGGTGAATTAAATGCAAATTTAAAAACTCTCGAAGGGCAAATTCGTAATGAAATCGAACGTATCGAAAGAGCTTTACAAACAGAAAAAGAATTTTATAATATCGACAAAGAACTTGATTCATATTTACATATTTCTGCTGAACAATTGAAATCATCTCAACATCATCAAGATAAAGATGCTATTTTTCAGGTTTTAGTTTTACGTTTAATTTCAATTTGAAAAAAGAAACAAATTAATTCGTTTTTAGACCATCGCTAATCGTTTACAACAAAGTGAACATGAATTAAATAAATCGATTCAACTTAGTGAACGTCTTATTAACGATCTTCCTCGTTCAAAATATGAACAATTGAAACGAACTATTGAAAATCGTCATGAGCGTCTGCAGGCATTGAAAAAAACTTGCGAAAAAGCACGCGGTGAACATGAACATATGATTAAAACACAAAATAAATTAAATGAAGATTTAATAACAATTATTGATTGGTTTAGAAAACTGATTCAGGATTTAAATCACCCATTTGAACTTAACTTATCGCTCAATCCTGTTACTGATCTTCAAGATTCAGTGAATGTAAATTTTATATTTAATTAGTGATAAAAAAGTAATCTTTTTGTTTTTTGCTCTTAGCAAATTGAAGTATCAGTTGATCAACGTTTGATTCGAATCGACCAAGCTCTTCATGATGAACCGAATCTTGTCAATTCAAATGATGTAGAAATTCGACAGCGATTGAAAATTCTCGAAGAACTTAAACATCAAGTTAAAGTAAGTTATTAATTTTACGAGATTAGATCTATTGATTTATTTTCATAGCCTCTTATTAATAAGCAACGTATTATTCTTAATGATATTCATCAAGGCATTACGCATTATATTAAACTTACTACGGATGTTAAAGCAGTTATTTGGTATGATGAAATTCGATTTGGTTAAATAATTCATTTGTTTTGACGGGATTTTAGTGATGCCGATTTTAAATTAGCGCCATTTTTCGATGGCTATGATCGAAAGCGTCTCGATGAGCATGAAAAAGAGCTAAATGTACGTATTTTATTTCATAGAACGAGAGATCTTGTTGTGCGGAAACGTTTTAGAAGATTTTATTTAGAACAGTGAAGTCTAGAGATTCGGATTCGAAGGATTCTAAGCTGTTACACTTTGCTCGATTTATCGTATCTTTAGAAGACACGCATACAACTATCGAATGGCTTGATAGCATCAAGAAAGCTTAGTAGCGCGGTCTCATTGGGACTAAAATGTGAAAGTTATCTACATCCTCTAGACTTACTTCAGTGTGATACAAAATATCTCGATAGAAAAATCGTCCTTATTTTCCAAAAAACTATAATTAGGACATAACCTATTTGCTTATGTCTGTAATGAAAAAAAGGAAGTACTAGCAGTCTAATTAATATAACTCTTGGTAAGCAGAATTATGAACTCATTAATCTCTCTTTTAAACTTAATCTCTTCATTTTCCTATAAACTATAGGTGAGTTCCATAAAAGTTGTTACTACAATCCAGTGGCGGAGTCAGGGTTTTGGGCTAGGGGGGGGGG
>OENM01000724.1:27827-62754 GCA_900239745.1 Rotaria magnacalcarata
GAGCCCCCTAGCCCCTCACTGACTCCGCCACTGCCACAATCCTAGCGAGATTAATGAAACTCCTTTCTAGAGATTGTCTGTGGGGAAATGGTACCGAATTTCTACCCCATAAGCCTCAACACTTCTTTTAGATCTCCTTTTTTTAAATTTTAATATATATATATTTTTTCCAGTTTCTCGAAGCACTTTGTGCTGAACAAAATCATCGTCTAATTGAAGCACATAAAGTAGCAGAAACATTTCGATTACATTTGCGAGCTAGCGCTAGAGAAACATGTGATAGTCAACTTAAAAATTTTGAACAAACAATTGAAGATCTCGGTAAACAAGCGAATCTACTTTTACCTTAACTAAAAACGAGCGAAAATTTTCTTTGTAGAAATTCGAATTCGTCAACGTCGTAAAGAAGTTGAAGAAATTCGTCAAAAATCCGATCGATTCAATTCAAGTATGGTTGATATACAATCGAGTACAAATCGTCTATTAGATCTCATTGAAATATCACCTGATGTAAAATCAACTATTTCAGTAAAAAAACGAATCTTTTTCTAATGATGGATTCTTTTAGCGTGCCGAAAATTTGATTACCGATGTGGATTCATCGTTCACGGCCTTACAATACCTCGGACGAGATCTCAAGAAATCCTTAGATGTATCAAGTTCAACAGAAATCGATCGTGAATTAAAAGATATTGCAAGTTCAGTTGAAACTGTTCGCGACAGTCTTGATCGCGCAAGAAAAAATCAAGAAGTAAAACTTTCATTTTCATAAACAATAAAAGTAAATAAAATTTTCCCTTAGGAAAACGAATCAGTTCGTGATCGAATTGAACGAACATTAAGCACAATAAAATTATTTTTAAATAGAAAACGACAAGAAATACGTCAAGTTATTGATAATAGTTATACAAATGTCGATGTCGTACGACGAACGGTTGAAATGAGAAATTTTATGCGAGATCTTGAATTAGAAAATGCACATATATCTGAAATCAAAGAATTTCTTTCTGTTCTACTGGAGAAAAAATGTGATCCGAAAATCGTAACTGTCTTAGAAAATAAGCATCAAGAAGTTTCCAACGATCTTCAATCGTAATTAATAATGATCTCGTTACAAAAAGATTCTCATTCGAATTCAACTTTCTATTTTAGTCTACAAAATGAAATAATAAATATCATGGAAAATTTCGATCGACAAATGCAAGAACAAGAAAGATTACGACAAAATGCTCGAATTATATTATCAATTATTCAACGTACTAAAGTACAATTAATTGAATTATATCCAACGATGGCTAACGAAGCAAATAGAAAACTTGAAGTTCGTTTTATTCATTTTTTCTTCTTCTAATTGTTGCATTTTATCTGTTCTTTTTTAAGATTATCGATGAAGATTTATCGAAAAATTTTCAATTATTTGATCAATCATTAGATGATTATAAAAATGCCTATGGAAATCTATCGGATGATTTAGAAAAAATTGTTATTCGAGTTTACGAAGAAATCGACGATATTAAACTTCGTATTAATGAGAAAAAAACTCAATTAAATGATTTAAATTTATTACGAGATGAATATGAAAGTTCGATTGAAAATATTACAAAAGTTTTATTAATCATTGAAGCAAAAGCTCAAAAAACGAATAATGCATTAAATTTAGATGCATTAAAAGTAAAAGAAAAAGAAAATGTTAAGAATCAAAATTTCTTTTTATTGTTTGATTTTTTTTAGGATTTAATAGTCGAAATGCAAGCACATCGTCCATTGATCGATCGTGTACAGCTACTTTCGTCAACATTAATATCACATTTAATAGATTCGAACGAACGTGAACATATTCGACGTCGTCTAAATGAAATCGTACGTCAATGGACAGAAATCGAACAAATTTTAATTAACGAAGAAGAAGATATAACAGAAATGAATCATATTACATTAGAATATAGAAATAGTTATGCATTATGTGAACATTGGTTGAAACAGGCAAAAGAATTAATTTATGAATTAACCAATGCTAAAACTATTGAAACTCTTAATCAACTTATGCCAAAAGCTCGAACCATTTTAACTGAATATCAATCGAATCTTCAACATTTAGACCGATTGAAAAATAAACTTGTTCGAATTATTCAAACCAGTCGAATATCCGAAGCAACTTTGAAGGTATTGAGATTCGAAACTTTATCAGAGTGAATATTTTTAGAGACAACATTTTAAATAGCATTATTTTACGGTGTTTTTATTTTGCGAATAATCGGGTGTGGATCTGGATTTTCGTCTTCTTTCGACACCCAGAACATTTTGGATGCGACTGATTTGTGCTTTGTGAAGAACCTCAGTAATAGAGTCCATTGCGTTCGCGTACAAAAATTCAGATCGATAAACCTGATTCCAGTTTCGGCTTCCTAGAAAGTAGTAGTCAATAGATAACTGAAATTCTTGATATTTTGATTTCATGNATCACACGGTTGCCCTGAATACCCTACAATACTCGTTCTGTGAAGAGTTAAATGAATGCATATAAATAAAATTTATATTTTTAGTTAAATGAACTGGATCGTCTTCTGACAGATTTAATAATACATCATGAAAAACTTGATCAATGCCTTAATTTAAGTTATAAAGTTCATTTTCAATTAAGTGAATTTAATAAACAACAAATTTTCTATGAACAATGGATTAATAATATTCAAAGAACGGTGGAAACAGTGTTTGAAGAAAAATTGATCATCGACGAAAAATTACAACGTTTAAATGATATCAAATTTGAATTAGATAAACGCAAACAAATACTTAATAATTTAACAAATGATTATCCACAAATTGATCAATTAATAATAAAACCTATACAGAAACTAATTGACCAAATTGAAAAAATCAAAGCAACTATCAATCAAAAACAAGAGGTAGAAAAAACGTAAATTTTGTTTTTATTAATAATTTTGTTTTGCCCAAAAACAAAAAAGGAATATGAACAGCAAAATCGGCAACACAAAGATTTTCGTGATTGCATTGAAATTCTATTTGAATGGATTAAACAAAGTTATTCTTACGAATCATTAAATGATAAACGCGATTTGGAATCTCTTGAACGAGAATTAAAAAAAATAAATGAAAAACAACAACAAATTATTGATAAATCAAAAGAGATCGATGCACTTGCACGAGCTATTAATAGGTTAGATAGAAAACAAAAAAATTAAGTTTATTAAAATTTATTGTTTAGTTCGAAATTACCAAATGATGCTGTGCAAAAATTACGTCAAGAAATCGATCATTTAGTTGAGCGTTTTACTGAATCAAATAATGAACTTGAAACAAGAAGTATATTCATTAAAAAAACCATGCGAGTAAGAAAATACATAACAATATTGCATGTTATCACGCTTAAAAAATGCAAACTGCACTCAATTAGAGTTGAGGGAAACAATCATTTCGAGTTCGATAATTTAAAGCAATCAATAGGCAAAGGAGTACTTGATAAAATGATGTTTTCTCACGTAAACTATATTGACATAAGCCAGTTTATATTCTATGAATATTTCACAATAACCAGGAGGTTAAAATCCAACGAAGAACGCTTCCGTAGCCAATGGAGCAGTTTCTAGGCGAGACTCTATATTTCAAAATCGAGTATTCAGATAGATCTAACTGAGTGAAAATTTTTGCATCTCCATGGTAAATTACAAGTTGGAAGTTCACTATGATTTTTCCTAGTATCATGTTTAACTCATTGGAGATCCTTATCTAAGAAATTCCTAAATATAAATGCATGAAAAATCACTTAACGTATAGGATGTCGATAAACACCAACGCAAACAACGTAGATATCAAGAATCACTAAATAAACTTTCATCACTAGTAGAGCATGATCTACAAATACCAGGCAGAGTAAGAATCTAAATCAAATATCTAAATAATACACAACAAATTGATTTCTTTAGTCTGTGGAAGATGCGCTAAGTTCTCTTGATGAACATATGTTGAAAACCGAAGAACATGAACGACGTAAACGTCAATATGAACGTGAATGGCATTTGTATATAGAAGAAATATATTTATTACAAGAAAAACTGAACAAATTAAAGGAACGAAAAGAAAATTTTTATGATTCACTTGAAGAACAACTTAATTTTATACGAGTAATTTTAAATTTTTATTTTCTTTAATATTCATTTTTCCAAATAGAATCAACTTCAAGAATTAAAGCAATATCAAGATGAATTAACAAATTTAAAAAAACACGGACAAAACATTTGTCTCGACAATGGAAATATAATTGCATTGCCTTCTGAAATTCATCAATTACAATCCATAATCAATTTACTTAAACAACAGGTTGATAAATCTGTTTTTCTCGAAATTCTTTACAAGCATAAACGCTCTCTTTTTTTAGCTTGACCAACGTCGTGAAGTTTTAATCGAGAATCAACGTAATCGTGATATGTACTTAAATGAATGTAGATTATATGAGCATTCGTATAATTTATCCATGGAACGTTTGAGTCGTTCGATAACATTTCCATCGACAGTCGATGAATTCAATCATCAATTGAATGAACATAAACTTTCCAATGAACAAATCGATGAAAAACGTCGCCGACTGAATTTTCTATTTGATAAACTTGATCGCGAAACACGCTCACGATATTCACAACAGTATTATGATTTAGAGAAGCGTTCAAATGATCTACAAGATAAAATGATTCAACAGACAGTACGTTTAGAATATTTTCTACGTACGTGGAAAGAATATCAACTAAGATTTCGTGATATTTATCAACAATTGAATTATATTGAACAACAATTGCCATCAAATAAACATTTAGTTTCGTTTCAGCAGATACAAACAACTTTTCTTCTTTATAAAGTTTGAATTTGTTTTTGTATTAAAATTCATAATGCGAACTTTTATTTTTATAGGATTTAAAACAACGTTTGATTTTAATCGAGCCGGAATTATTGCATTTAAATGATGAAATACAAACATTTTCGAGACAATTAAATATTATTTCATTACAAACTGATATTCAAAACGTTAACGAGAATTTTATCCGAATTTCAGCTGATATCAAAGAAAAATTTCAATGGTAAAAATTAAGACTTAAATTATAAATTCTCACTGTTTGATTGCTTTAGTCATAAAACTGCTACAGTTCTTGCTAATGATATAAGACGTAATTTATCGATTCTTGAAGATACATTAGGGCAATGTTCAATTGAATCACAAACACAGTACGATGGTGACGTTGCTCAATTGAAAATTCAATTAGAAAAAATGATGGTATGCTTAGATATTCATGTGTTTTGTTTTTGTTCATATTTAAAAATCAAATTTTAGGATGTCGAAAAACGCCTTGAAAATATTGCAGATATTTATTCGAATACAGCAACATTTATAAAGCGTTTAAAAACTTTTAATCTTTATGAGCTACAATCCATAGAAAGTAATCTGGAAAGTTTTCATCATAAATGGACTTCTCTTAAAGTAACAATAAAATTCTTGTAAATTCTATTTGAGTTAATGTTTTGTTCGATTCTCTAGGCAGATATTTTACGAAATGAAAATATTCTTCATCAAAATATAACGAGTCGTTTACCATCGAGACAAGCTTGCAAGGAAATGTCTGTCTTCATCGATACAATCAAACGCTTGTTAGACGATGATCATGGTGCACCAATTAATAATAAAGAAACTTTACAGAAACTAATCAAAAGATATCGAGTAAATAAAAACATCATAGTACTTATCTGCATCTTAGCCGTAATACACATATATATTCAGAGTTCGCGTAAAATTAGTACAGCTGAGGACTTAGACAGCAATCATATCCAGTTATCAATAGAGAGATCGGTTAATCTTAACACAAAAATTGACTCCCTTTCCATACGAAAAATAATTAATTACGCAGCTTTTTCATTCTGTTCACACTTAAACTTGACTCCGAGTAAAAATTCTAATTTCCAGTAGAAAGGTGAGGGTTCTTAAAAGAAGTATTCAAATTAAGACCCGGAGCTCTCTAGTTCTCAGCCTATTGAGATGCGATTTCCTAATCGAAAACAGTCCTTTGTAAGTCTAAGATTACTCATTTGGACATTATTTTTTTGTTACATAGGACATGCGTGTTGATGTACTCAATCATCAAAGAACAATTGATTTTCTTAATGAATCACTACAACAAGAAGCAAATGTAGATTTAACAAGTATTGATCATATGGAAAATATTAAAAAAATAAATATTGATTGGATTAAAATAAAATCATTAATTTCAGCTCGAATTGAAGTAAATATCAATATAGTTGAAGGAATTTTCATATTATTCTTCTTCTTTTTTTAACATTGACATAGACATTAGAACAGCTAAATGAACAATTTAATGAATTCGATCAAACAGTGCGTACATTATCTGATTGGGTTCAAGAACAAACATCTGACCTTGAATTTATGCGTGCGAGAAGTTTGGAAGCCGGTGTTAAAGATAATATTCGACGATGCAATGTAAATAATTTTCTGTTTCTAATCTCTTTTATTGTTTTTTTTCTGATTTTAATTTCAATAGGAAATAGAATTTCAATTAGCAGCAAAACAACAAGCTCTCACATCTTTAAAATCATTCAGTGGTCGAATGATATCAAATGCGTCAACATTTCGCATCATTGATCAAGATGGTACACTACAAAATTTACGCCATATGCTCGATCAATTATTCCCATCAATTGAACAGTTGAAATTAAAGTCAAAATCAATTTTAACCGATTGGCAAGAATACAATCGTGTTTTACTTCAAATGGATAAGATTCTGCTGGAAGCTGAAGCTGAAATCGATCGAATTGAAATTAGTGCAATGAATGTCGAAACATATGAAATGAGTACAAGAAAAGCACAAGTATTACATCGTTTGTTTTTTTCTCTAAACCTAGACGAACTATATTGATTCTGTGCTGCTAATCAGGGAAGAAGATAGATCATTCATTTTCCTTGAAATAGTAAAACTTGTTTTAGTAAATATTATGAGATGATCCACAATAGAGTCGATTTCTTTACCAAAAGACTCGCACAAAATTCCATACGTGAAGAAAATGATGGATATTTTTAATATTATTGAAATCTTTTAAAAAAATCGATTTTTCTTAGGAATATTTACAGTCTATGGAATCCCATCGACATGATTTCGATCAAATTATAGTTCATGATCGTCATTTATCCGGCCAGTGCGATGGGCAAACATCATCGAAAATCAACGAAATAACTGTTCGTATTGAACAACGTTGGACAAAAGTTCAACATCGTCTACAAGAAATAATAAAGCCATCACGAGAAGTCGTCGATAATTGGAGACAATTCAATACTTTGTATGTTCATTTACTTGATCGACTTGGAGAACTCGAAGGACGATGGTATACAATTCAACAAGAAAAATTCACCGCCGATATCGATTCTCTTTTTGAAAAAGCTAAAGTAATTATTTACCCTCAAACGTAGACATTTAATCGCTTGTCTCTATATTAAGGATTTTCAACAACGTCTCGAACAACTTGATCTCGAAGTGCTAAAACTTCATGAATATACAAAAAAATTAACTCATCCTTTACCACCCATAGCCGCCAAAAAGATCGACACTCAATATTCTGTTATTAAAAATCAGCATGCCGAATTAGAAAATCTTCAAAAGAAACTTCTAATTGATTGCAACGAATTAAAATATCATGAAAAAATCTACTTGGATTATTTTCATGAACTTAATCAAATAATTCATCAAGTTCAAACAACACTTAAAACACAAAAACTAACTGATGAATATGAAACAGTTAATTTAAAACAGCTTCACGAACTAGATACTCTTCTTGAATCAAAACGTATTCTTATCGAACGTTTAAATTCCAACGAATTTAATTTATATATAAAACGAAAGAAAAATTTTCAAGAACTTCCCATTGAATATTCCAATTGTATTGATTCAGTTAAAAAACGTCTAAAACAAATTGAATCAAACGAATATAACAAATTAAATTTTGAAAAACGTTGCCAAAAATGGAATGATTACATTCAAGCTATTGAAAAAAATCTATCTGTTATACAAGAAAATATTCACACAAATTATCATGGTTTAGTTGAAATCGATAAAAATTTATCAACTACAATTAATGATTTTAGTCAACGACAACAAGAATTAGTTAATTTAATCAACGAAGGAAAAGATGTGATTGAAAATAAACATATTTTTATTAAACTCGAGCAACGTTGGAAAAATATTATGAATACTATGTTGAATAGACAAAAAGAAATTAAAGAATTAATTAAACTTTGGTTAGCATATCAAAATTATTTAGAAAGTATGGATCGTTTGTTTGTTAAGAAAAGTTGTCTTTAACTTTTTTGTTTTGCTTAGGTTATCATCGTTTATTGAAAGATAAATGTGAAGCTGAACAGAAAGAATTAAAAGTGGCAACTATTAATATAATTAATCAAATGAAACAAGGCTCCTTTAAAACAAATGTAGATAATGATGAATTAAAAAGTTTATTGGAAAAAATCTATGATATCAATAGAACTTTAATTAGAAATTCAGATGCGAAAACACAGGTTATTTTAGAAAAAGAATTAAATGATTTACAAAAATCGATTCATCAAGTGGCTTCGACTATTAAACAAAAACGAGAAACTCTTTATACGGTAAGATTTTTATTTAAGTTTAAAATATGAAATTGGATAGTAGGATTTATGCAAAAGCCTTATCAAATCAAATAAATGTATTACCATGTGTTTTTCATTTTCGAGATTTAGTTCATTTAATAATGTACTTTCGAAAGTGACTAGCGATCGATACAAAATTGGACCACCATCGCTGAATGAGTGCTTCGATAATATGACATGAAGTTCTGTCAGTTGAAATTCAATGACGATTTATTGTTAAAATCGAAAATTTGCTACTGATCTGATAGGGGTTGTACCACTCTGTTGAAACATTCCACCAAAATCATAACCTATATCGGTCGCTGTTCAATTTTTCGTATTAAAATGATTGTAACTCTTGATTAGTGATGTGCAGAACCATCTCCATCGATACTCTCAGTTCTGATTGGTTTGATAATTATTCAATGAATAAAATCTAACTCAATAATTCTCTTTTTTTATAGAATCGAAAAACTCCTCGCAAAGAGACGGTAATCTGTAGTAGAAAAGAAGAATGTTGCATGGATAGAAGAAAAATGCAATGCCAATACGAAATTATCTATAATTATTTATTTTAGTTTATACATGCAATATATTTTATTAATTACACATGCAGATTGACGCATGATTATTGATTTTACTCCTCTCTTCCCCTCTTCTAAATGCATGACTCTTTCTCCTGTTGATTTGCTTATTTGACTCTTATTTGTAGAATCGAAGGAGTTACCGTTCTAACAGGGACGACAAACTAATTTTGTTCATATGTTTAGTTACTTATTCGATACAATGAACTTGATCGAATATTGGATGAATTAAGTACTATAATAAAATCTATACGTTCACTTCAACAGCAATCAACAGAAGATTTTGATCAATTTCTTATTCAATGCCAAGTAACTTGAGTTTTTATTATTGAAAACAAAATAACTATTAAATAAATTTTATTCAGAATAAAAATCGTGAACTTACACAACATAGAACTGAATTACAACGAGCACGACAAGCCATTACAGAAGTAAATTAATGTTTAATAATCGATTTGTATTTATTAGAAAAAAAATTGTTTTAAAAGATATCTCCTGAACTGCATCCGGAAGATTCACGTCAATTAATACAAAAACTAAAGTAAGTCTTTATATCGTCGATCTTAGGGTTTTTTTTTGAAAATATCGTTTACTCAAACGCATAACATTTATCTTGTACTGCGAAGGACTAGGGCTACATTATCGTCTGAACTTAAAAGTATCGGAAGATACTGCATTGTATATATATATTGACGTTAGTCTTTTCTGTTGATAGAATAGTTGATTATTATGACTCGAGCAGATTAAATAATAGTAGAAAATAAAGACAGTGGCTTTTTATTGAGCTTTAAAAGATCAATCGAACAATCGACTTTCAACTCATTTTCTTAAATAAGATCTATGCCATCCCTTCGCCTTCCGAATTTCCTATTTTCATTGATTTACTATTTAGTTTACTTGAAATTCAATGGACCGATGTCGAACGTAGTTTATCAACATTAATTGATACTCTTGCAAAACGACGAACAGAGTATCAAGATTTTGAAAATAAATTTCTTCGATTTGTTCAATGGTATGAACATTTTCTTAATAATGAAATTAGTCAACGGCTGGATGGTTTAACCATTGAATCAACACTTGAAATTTTGAAAAATGAAATAAAAAATATCGTAACAGAACGACGAAAATATGTTAACGAATTATTAATTCATGGACGTCTTTTGCAATCACAAACACATGATCCAGCACAATTACAAATGCTCAGACAAAAGGTTGAACAATTAGAACAAATGATTGAAACCGTAGAACAACAGATTGAGAAAAGGTTTGATTTTTCTTTCGATTGAAAATCATTTCCTATTTGTTTTCGCATCGAATAGAATTAAAAAAGTGGAAAATACTTCTAAAATGTTTCATGATTTTGAACAAGGCGTCGAAAATCTTTGTTCATGGATGGATACAATTGAAATTAATTTACAACGAGCGTCCGCAATACAAAGTTCAAATGATTTTCATACTCATCAACAACCCATTTCTGTAAAAGACGACAGTGCTTTTTTTATTGAAACGCTAAAAAATGATTTATTTTAAATTTTAGGCAATTGAGATGGATATCGAAAATCACAATACCACTATGAATAGTCTTCTTGCTCTCGGTCATAATTTACTAAGTGAAACTGAAATGTCTCCGCGAAGTCTCGAATCACTATCGCGTACAGTTAAAACATTAGAACAACGTTGGGGATTAGTAAAAGAATTAATAATGAAACGAAAATCAGAGTAAGTTTTTCTAGCGGACGGAAAAGAAGTTTTGCATTCATTTTACTTTTGCTGTAATGCCACCAACAAGATATGAAATTTGAAGAGAATTTCCAATCTAATCCTAGGTCAATCGTTAAGATTTCTATTTAGATCTGATAGTATTCATGTTTCATGGAGAAATCTTGATGAATCTATAAGTCGTGCATCAAAAATGATAAGTGATCATGAACGTTTTCTAGCCGAAGTTAAACGAACAAGCGGCGAAGGTTTACAAGGCATTCGAAATGAATACAAAAGTCTTGAGGTTTGATTTTCTATTATTTGTTCTGTATGTCGTCTTTAGTTTTTATTTTATCTTTCAGAGTGTTAAAAAAACATTAGCCGATGACGATAAACAAATCCAACAAATAAACAAGAATTATTCTGATATTCTTCATCGATATTCAATATCGGATTCGAGTGATGATATGCGTATAAGAATAAAAGATCTTAATAATCGTTGGGAAATCTTAAATGGAACATTTAATGAAACAATAAAAAATGTATTTATAATAAATTTCTATTTTTATCAACCAGAATTGTTTTTTTTAGCTGAAATATATGTTAAGTGTACATGGTGATTTTCAATTAACACAAGATTCATTAGTTCTTTGGTTAACTGACCTCGATGTACTTTTAACTAATCTTGAACATTTATCTGAAGCATCGACCAATGAAAAAATTCGACAATTAGATGTAAGAAAGAAGATTTTAATCAAGAAAATATCAAACCGATCTTTGTTTTCCTTACAGGATATGGATCGTGAAATTCACGATAAACAAAATAAAATTGAATATGTACAAACATGCGCTAATTATTTACTTAGTAAAACTGTTGACGCTCGAGGTTTAACTATCAATATGAATCAGCTAACGAAATTTTGTCAACAATTAAGAACTTTAACAAAACGCATCTTAAAATTAAAACAAAATTTAATGAATGCAGCTGATGTAAGAACATACGTCTCTTCTTTATTTTACATTCTAGAAGAGGAGGATTGGTTTTCATTAGAGAATTTGAAAAAAATAGGTTTTTCAAGAAGGCACTGTAAAATATCATCATCACCATTTTATGCCCACTAAAAGGCCTTTAATGACAATGATTGCCCGTCTTCGGGTTGCTGTAGTGTATTGCCTAAATACAACTTTAACCGATTTATTTCGTTCATCGGGAATGCGTAATATTATAGCATAACTAAAATATATGATGTACCGTCAATATTTCCGACATCGTTCAGATTTTTCGATGTTTCGATTACAATCGCGATGTATGATTTTTTTAATTTTCAGCATAATGTGGATTACACAAGCTCTGCACGTTCCTCTCCTCTTCGATTTGCTTCATCACCTACTCGTAAACGTGTAGCTTCTCCATCACCACCAAGTATGTAGAAAAAATCCTCGTGACTCTTTCAAAATTCCAATTTTGAAATCAAAGGATCACGATCACCAAATCGTTATCTTCGTTCACGAGATCGTTTTATTCGTCCAGTGGATAAAATCGACTTAGGCGATAATCGTCAACATGCAGATAAACTTTTGGCTGATTTCGAAGATATTCTTCTTCAAATCAATGCAGATTTCAATTCGAAAGAAGAAAATCTTCATACTCCAACACCAACTGGTGTTCAAATTGAAAATCTACCAACAGATTTTACTTATGTAAGAATCTTTAATTTAAATAATTAATCAAGAAAAAACTGATTATTTAGAATCGAATCTTAACATCTATTCGACGAAAAATCGATACACTAAATCAATTCATTCATCAAATCAAACAAGAATTAGGTGCATATGTGATTCAAGACTTTAATAACGATCCAATGGTTGTCGGTAAGATTTTCTTAAAAAACTTAACTTCCATGACTCAATCCTTTATATTTCAATAGATATTATGAACAAATGGAGTCATATACAAAGCATAACTAACGAAAAAGATGATCAATTAAGTCAAAATCGACAACGATGGAAATTGTTCAAACGACAATTAGAAAATCTTGAACTATTGTCTGAACAATTTACAAGCTCAGAACACTCATGTTAGTACTAAAAACAATTTTAATATGATACACAATGTGTGAGGAAACAATCGCTCATTAATGTGGATATTCTCATGGATAGAGAAAAGTGTTACCCCCGAACTAACTCAACCTTAAGTTCACACCTCTCGAGTTCCGTTTGAAATGCATAGAGTAGAAAACTAAACCCACTCGTCACAAATTCTCTAGTGCTTCGTCAAAAAGTGTTAATAAACAACATTTTTTTAAATTATTATTTAGTATCAAGATCAATGCATTCAAAATCTGATGTGAAAGAACGATTAGGTAAAAATACTAGAGAGACTATGACTAATTTACGATAAAAATTAATTTTTGTTTTAGACGAAATCGAAGTACTGTTAAGATCCACAATCGAATTGTCCCATGAATTCAATGATAATTCAAATACATGGATACTTTTTGAACATCGTCTTCAATTAATCAAAGATAAATTTCAATATTCACACACCCGATCAAGCAGTCCAACTCGAGAATCAAAAGTATTTCAGTCTATAAATTTATTCTTCTCAATCATCTATACATTCTTATTTCGAAATAGATAAATTCAGATACAAAAAATGAACTATTAGAAATAAATTCACAACTAGATCATCTTGAAACTTTAACACATTCCTTAGAACCCATTGATAATAATGAAATGAATCAAAATATAAATCGTACAAAACTACATCGTTTCATTCGTATTCATGATGATGTTGAAATTCTTAATGAACGTTTAATTAATATAAATAAAAATTCATTATCAATTGTATCAAGTGATCAAATGCGTCAAATTATTGATATCAAATTAATATTTGACCGTTTAAATTCTATTAAACATATGGTAAAACTTCATCTTGATCAATTAGAAAAATTATTAGCAAGAAATGAATTAAATCTATCACAAATGAGATCATCGAACAATAACTTTCAGGTAAGAAAGAAAACTAAACATATAATCATTCATTTTATTTTGTTTTTAGCGTCTGTACCAATGATGAAAAATTGTTTTTAGTATCGAACAACGAGGAACATATACATTTTCTTCAATGTCAATTAGATTCTTTTGTCTTTATCAAAAACCTTTTGCTAGATTTTACAAGTTTTCTTCTTAATTATACCAACGCGTCAATCTTTTGTTCTTTATTATTCTCTCTCCCATAGTTTCAATATACCATTTAATTTTTTCGTCTTGCATGCGCATGATTTTTTTCTTCTTTGTAAAAACAAGTATAAAATAGTTTTTGAATGAATAAATGTTAAACTGATTTAATTCTATTGTTTATTTGATTCCATTGACAGTCGATTTTCAGATAGATAAATAGCAACGATAACGGTGTGGATGTGCACACGTACAGAACAAGATATACACGCAGGCTAATATCTTTTCGACACTTGTTTTTTGACAATGGACAAGTCCTTCTGAAGTAACAGCGTCTACCCAGGTCGAACATTCTGACTACCGGATCAATCACCGGAAAAAATTCGAAAATTTTCCAACCGGAATACTGCTTCCATAAAATCAACGGAACTACTCGGAACCGGCCATTTCCAGGTCAGACTATTCGACCTGGGTATTATGTTTAAAATTTACGTATTCTTTCACGAATAAGAAATTTCTTTTCATTTTAATTCTTATGTTCATGAGTTTGACTGATGAAAAATAACTGGAAAATATTTGATCACATTTGTATGAATGTCAGCGGTGGGTACTCAGTCGTATTGCTGGTACCTCTAAGTGGAACAATATTCATAATAGTGTTGATACTAAAGAAAAATACAAGAAATTACGATTTAATACATAAAATTATTGAGGGTGTGGATGTGGGTCTAGGCCGAATTAAAAATGGATCACCTACACCCGATCGATAACATTGTTATGAAACATGTCATAGATTTAGAATTGTTCTATAATCGTCGAACTATCGATTGCTGAAAAGTAAGAGTTGAGACTCCGCAAATTCGATTTGTTCATCACAGATTGAATTTGTTTCTGTTGTGGTAGCTATAAGTTCTTTACTCACATCCGTTTTTGACAAGTAGGGATACATATTTATCTAGTAGCTATTTTGATAACAATAGAAATCTCTTTTGAAGTGAGAAAGGATTAAAATCATTTAATGAGAAACCTGTTTCAATATGGCAAGTCAATTTCAGCTTGAAACATTGACTAAATTATTTTGAACATAGGCGGCGGAGCCATTAGGCTTGGGGAGGCTTGGGGAGGCTCAGATATTTGAAAAGAATACAGATTTCGTCGTGATTTACTTAACTTACAATATACTGTGTTGAGCAAAAAGTTCGCGGTCACTTGCAAAAATTTTTATTTTTAAGTTTACTTTTAAAATTTTTGTGTTTCATTTTTAAAATTCGTATATCTTGCATCTGCTAGCTATTCTTGTGTAAATTTTGTAGTTCCACTTTCGTCATTTTAATTTAGATGAATAATTTTGAAATTCGCGTTTTGCTCCGTCATTATTGGAAGAAAGGCCTGTCTGCAAGAGCTGCTGCTACCGAAATCTGCGAAGTGGAAGGTGAAGGAACGATCGGGAAAACTGCCGCAATAAAATGGTTCAAGCGATTCGAGGATGGTGATCTTGACTTCGAAGACAAGCCTCGTTCTGGCTGACCCTCTATTCTGGAGGAAGGGTGGGTGTGGGTGCCAATAAAAAGAGGATTGATCCACACCCACACCCTAATACTTTCTTGTGAGAAAAAGAGCGTATACCCAGTCAGACAAGCAACGAAAAATTACGCGAAAAAACGAATAAAAATCGCACATTTTTGCGATTTTATTTTCGTTAAAAATTCTACGCGTTTTTAGGCGTTATTTTGTTGAAATAAGTGACTTGATAGAGGAAAAACAAGTATAATCCGTACACTTACATTGCTTATGAATTATCTCTATAGTTTTAAACAAAGTGAGTGTACGGATTACACTTGTTTTTCCTCTATCAAGTCACTTATTTCAACAAAATAACGCCTAAAAACGCGTAGAATTTTTAACGAAAATAAAATCGCAAAAATGTGCGATTTTTATTCGTTTTTTCGCGTCATTTTTCGTTGCTTGTCTGACTGGGTATATGCTCTTTTTCTCACAAGAAAGTATTAGGGTGTGAGTGTGGGCGTGGGTGTGGATCAATCTTCTTTTTATTGGCACCCACACCCACACACCCACACACCCACACCCACACCTACACCCCTACGGCGGGAAATGACCAGATCTGAGAGTTTTTCCGGTGAAATCATGGAATCAGGATCCCATAAGAGGTTCCGGTGACCGGTTCCAGTTTATTCCTGTTATTTCCGGCTACAGGACAAGATCATCGGATACGGTTGCCGTTTCCAGCACGTTTCCCGACCACGGTTCCCACAGTTTAAGTCCGTAGTAGGATCCCATTACGTTTCCTGTAGTTTCCACGCCGGATACTTGATCAGGTTCCCGACGTTTCTTTCTCAGATAAAAACCCACCGGATCATTTCGTTTCCGTGGCCGGTTATGGAGTTCTGATCCGCTCGTTTCGAGACTGGATAATTATTTGTCAGATCATGCCGTTTCCGTTCCAGTTAAAATGATCGTATCGGTTTGCGGAACGATCAGATATAAAATTCTCATATAGGTTCGATTCTCATCATATTTTATTGTCCTATAGCCTTTAAAATTAAAGACGAGAGCGAGCCAATATGCTGAGAAATCTTTTTGAACTTGTATAGTATCCTGAATACTTTGAATTAGCGAAATGTATAATTATTGAGGAAAGTATTTTGAAAATTTTCGTAGAACTAAAGGTATTTTATCTCTCGTAAAAGAATGAATAAACAATTCGTTAATGAAAATTTATATGGCTGAATTAATTTCAACATGTTTGTGTTGCTCATATGTGCGTAATTCATCAAGGACACTTTTCAAAGTGTTAACTGAGGAATGAGGGATATTATCTAATTGCTGCTAAACTTTTCACTATTAAGATAAGTAAAAGTAATTCAAATTGATTTTTAGCTGATCTTTAAAATGGAATCTCTTATGAAACGCGGAGAACTTCAAATCGTTGACTACAGCATAATTCAAATTGCATATGATATCATGAGAAGTCTATAGATATTTTACCATCTAATGTATTTTACAGCGGAAACTTGACGAAAAAATGGTTTCGATATGTTGATAAATTTTATTGTTTACAACTCTCAACCGAAACTTAAGCATTTATTCGGCTTTTTCTTCGCATATAGCACAACTGCTCATGAAGAAAAGCCCTAAAAGTCGCATAAAAATGAATGTTCTTACATCTATAATAAAAGAAATCTATAATAAAAGAAATCGATAATAAAGAATGTGGCTACGTTTTCTCACAGGATATATTTAATTTTTTTTGATACTGTTGAATTTTTTTATGACATGTCAGTCGATGATTTCTAATGTGATAATCAGAATAAAATTCGATATTTGACGTCTTGAATAAGCCTGCAGAAACAGACCATTAAAGCTAAACTCTCTCGTGCCAAATCTATAAAATCCATTAATGATTTCATCATTCCAAGTATAGAGTTCAAATTTTAATCTAGCATAACAGGGTGAACTATGTTGCATTATTTTAAAGAAATCCATGTTTACAAATAGCGTCAGCAAGAAGCTAAAGCTTAACCAGATGCTTAAAGATTCCAGAATGAGTTTCCCAAAACGGAATTATACTAGGAAATATCACAACATTGTCTTTCTGGCAACTTCACCGGTTGGGATATCCTTGCTGTTCCAGAAACATGATTGCATTTTATATTTTTATGTTTATAACCGTAGTGAAATACGACGATAAATAAAGAATAGACTAATGTTTTCTTGGCTGATTGTAACTTCGAAGTATTTATGCGGCATTCGCTATAGCTGATACGTTTAGCAACTGGGTAGTACCAATTGACGCATTACTATCTGAATAGTATTTGAGCACCATCAAAGAATGTAGGGCTATCATAGTATAACTGTTCATGGAGACATACTTGTCGAAACAAATTTCGTGGAACAGGTTCTTTTGATTCTTTTCAGTGATGTTGTAGCTATTGACACTGAGTAGACAGACTTTAATGCTTGGGTAAGTGTTATGCCATTGTTACCTGTTGATGAAAGATAACCAAAATAATATCTTTAACAAAAATATCAACAGTATGTTTTCCATCTCAATATAGACAAAAACATACACTTATTTTCCATGGCACCTCACCGTATCTAAGAATACAGTCAACGATGTTTGCAACCAATCAGAATCACATTAATATACGTGATGTTAAAGTCATTGCACAATATTTTTAAAACGAATTGGCGAAACCACTAGAAGGCTTAAAAAAACTAATGCCGAAATGTTAGTTTAGAAAAAAAAATTATGTAAAACATTTTACCGAAACAGGGATTATGATCAATTGATTTCTGTGAAAAAGTCGGTATTAATTTCAATGTTCAAATTAGATCTGTGATTCTTGAGAAACTATAACGTTTCTTGTCAAATCATCTTCCTTATATGTTGTTTTTATATGACTGAAAATCCATGAAATTCAGACGCATAATGGAATTTGATCTGTCTTTTAGTTGAGAAGGGCTATGCAAATAAATCAAGTGTGAACACCCATTTAATCTAGTACTCATAATTTTCTATCCATCAAAACGAGTTTCGACTACGCTAATACATTAACGTATCTATCACAACTAGAAACGAATACTTCGACTTTTCTTTGTTACTGTAAGTATTTTATTCTGAACTATGACATATTGTGTCTAATTACAATAAACAAAGTGAAACATGAATGCTGTATGTTTTAATTTATTATTCTTCCATGATTAAAGATTTAACAAATTGATTACGAAGCATTTAATCGTCGAATTCGATATTTTGTAATAGTCTCAGAACAATATAGCTATATTTATACGAATATTCAATAATTGAAAAATGATAAAGATGCATATATATATATGATATTAGATATGGAAATATTTGGGTAGTCTTATTGATTCGCAAGTTGCAGTAGGCTCTGTATTTGTAAGCATTAAATTTGATATGAAAAATTTCTAAATGGCTTCATTTGAGTTTCTTCAGGGTTTTTCACCAAAAATGTTTAAATACTAATTTGACGCCAATTGATATTCATTATCTTCTTACGCTGATATTCAGCTGTATATAGTAATGAATATCATCATATAGTTCTGCCATCTGGCTAAAATGTTTCTAGTTTTAAATATAATCGACCAAACGTGTTTCTTGGAAAATACAACATGCATATGTGATGAACATTGCACTAATACTGATTTACATCTCTTAAAACGATTAAAAACCTTTTAGATTCATTTTATCGCTATAATATTTCCTCTAGATAAAAGTGTTTGGTAATTAATACAATCTATTTATCCATTATTATGTGCAATAAAATTCGAAGTTAGAAGGATATCCCAATTCTCTATTTTTGCATTTCCTAGGCGAAATAAAATAATGCCTAAAGTTCTGTTTCGAGAATATCATCACGATTCAAAAGCAGTTTTTGTCAGAATAATAAACAAATTACAAAGAAAAAAATTTAAAACACTTGAAAAAAGGCATAGACTTTTAAAGACTCTCGCTAAAATTTTGTTTTACAAGTTTTTATTTCTTGCAGATAAAATTATTCGTGTAGCATTGTTTGTTAGATTTGCTTACTATGAGTGAAGTTGAAATTGCTCTTCAATATGCAAAAAATAAGAAAAACAATCGTTTAAGGAGGAACAATATAAACCGTCTTATAGGTCGCTTCAAAGCGAATGCATGTTCATGTTCTAAAGATTCAATGGATATGCAATCAAGTGTAATATCCAGTCTAAGCTCGATGACAATTACCACAGATGATGTGAATAACAAAATTCAACCAAACGAACTGCTTAGTTCAATATTAAACTTCAATGAGAACAACTCAGCAGAAGATGAAGACGATTTATCAGATAATTATGATTTCACCGATTTGATGCATTACGAACAACCAGACAATTTAAATCTTCATGCATACACTTCTATAAATTGTCTTTCATTTTCGCACAATGTAATTAATTTCATAAGAAATGCCAATATATCCAAAAGTCATGCACAACAACTAATAGATCTCATACAATCTGGTCTTCCTCAACCAAATAATTTACCAATTTATTACCTTGATGTGCTCGAACTTTTATCAGGTCTTGAAATTCATTGTTTTTTCTTTGATTGAAATATTTTTTGTAAATTATTGCTAATATGAAATTTATTCTATTTGAAAGGAATATTTTTATATTCATCAAAACATCTTGTTGAATGGGAAAATATGACATTTTGGACATAGGGAAACTCTCATTGAAACGACTCGATATACCTTTTTAAGTAATCAACATATTACTTGATGAATTTCATGAAAGTTTAAAAGTTTAATAATACACTATTTCATTTTCTTTGATAGATATAAATCTAACAAAGCAGATTTCCACATATGTAGGAGTTTACAAATTTCGCTTATCGAAAACGAATGCGTTTTTTTCTAGAGACATAAATTTCGAAGGAATAATACCAAGACATTCCCTAGTAAAATATCTTTATTATTTTGATACTCTTTGTCCTTGTTGCTTTGAAAATGATACACTCCTATTCTGCAAAATGAGTCATTATTCAGCTGTGAATTTGGATGAATAACAAACGGTTGAACAAAAATTGATATACTTATCAAATAATCGAACATATTGCATAAATAAAGAACTTTCTAGTAAAGTGAAAGGTTTTATGATTTCAGAAGGACAAGAGGCTTGCGCTTGTTTTCTTAGAAATACAGTACCATGCTGCAGGTCTGTTTATTCAATTGAAAGGAGAATAGTTGACTTGGAAATGATTATTGTTGATTAATTCCCTTCTGTGAAGAAGAAATGCAAATTTTTCATGCTTCTAAAAGATTTTGCTTTTTGTTTTTAGTTGATAACTTATTCATGAAAAGGGTGTTGTGTATTAATTGCAAAAGTGAGCTCTCAATAACATCCAAAAAGTGCCCAACATGTTCAGACACAAAATCAGAACGTATAGCAGAAGTTTTTGATACGTTACAAGAAACTATGTTCACCAGAACATATGACCGTCTATCATCAGTGATCGATGAATATCGCGAATGCTTTACAAAGCAACAGATGAAAAATGAAACGAATGACATTGTCTATAATAAAAATTATAAACTTTTATACAACTCCACCAATGATCGATTTATCACCATTCTATTGCATGTTGATGGAATAGGTTTGAGTAACAACAATAAAGAATCACTGTGGCTTTTGAGTTGTTCAATTATTGAGCTACCGCCTGCGATTCGAATTCGGCGGCAAAACAATTTAGTTTTATCAATGTGGATTTCTAATGAACAACCAAATATTTATCTATGGTTAACTCAATGTATTCAACAATTATCAAATCTTAAAGAAAAAGGTTGAGTAGGAGTTATTACTACTAGTAAATAAGATTTGTCGTTTCTTCGGTATAAACTTGTCAATTGCAAAATCAATTAGGATATTTTCCATTTCAGTAAAAATATGACTGTTTGAGAAAGTACTTTAGTTTCAGAAATGTTTAGTATAATTTGTTCGGCTTCTTTTATTGCAGGCTTTCCATTAAGGCAAGGTGGTCGAATTAAACTTAAAGTTTATGGTGTGATAGCAGACTGTCCTGCTATGAGCTTGATTTTGAATCACATCTCACATGTTGGGTACTTTTGTTGTTGGTACTGCATGATTGAGGGAAAACATGTTATTAGCAAGAGACAATATTATTACAAGAAAAATTACAAAACTAGGAATGCATTAAATTTTTCAAGTGATTCAGTTAAAGCACAACGTCTTCAAACAAATATTCGAGGTCGTTTGGGAATATCTATCCTTGATCAGATTCTTGATATACCTTTACCAAAAGGTATCATTGCTGATTACTTACACGTAACGTTGCTTCGTCATGCCAAAACAGTATGTCTCTATATTTACAAGAAATTCATGAAGCCTAAAGATCGTTTTATACTGAACGAAAAAATGGCTGCGCAACGATTTCCTCATTTTTTTCAAAGAACTATTCGAAAATTAGATGAAAAGGGTCATAAGTAAATTTGTGTTTTCATCCCAACCATAAATCTTTCTTTTTTCTTTTGTATTTTTTAGAGCTTCAGAGATGAGAAATTTGTTTCTGTACTGTCTTTTACCAATGGTTCGGAATTTACTCAAATCTGATCAAGCTGCACATTTGGGTCTTTTTGTTACCGGCATTCGAGTAAATAAAATTAAAATATATATGATAATTGTTTTAAAATGCTTCTAATCAATGTTAACTTAAGATATTATCCTAGATCGTTAATTTAGTGATTACAAAATAAATTCATGTTAACTAGACGATCTTACTTATTCAAAAATATTCTTCAAAACTGTTTTCAAATTACGATACTATTTTAAGAGATTAATGTAGTCCCCGTCTATCGATCAGAAAAACGATTATGATGATTCGAAATACAAAATAATTTCTTTACTAAAACTTTGAGTTCGTTTTCTTGCAAGATCAAGAATAAGAGATATTTTTGTGAATTGCTGTATTTTGAACATTCATCAAACAGAGTGATAGTTAGTAAAATGTTTGATTTAGATTTAACATAGCTTGTTGCATGTACTGCAACAAGCAGCCTTTTTTATTATTGATATCGAGAAAAATTCTATTAGATGAAATAACTAATATATATATATATATATATATATTCGTGATATTTCTATTAAGAATAACAGATGAGAAATATACAGAGAGATTTAATATTTTTTTAGATTAATTTTTTGTCATATGATGAGTTGATAGCTATATACTTCTTTAATATAGCATAAGGATTTCAAAAGCTTATTTCAAACCTTAAGATATAGCTAACTTATGAAAACTTCAATTTTTTACAGTTACTCCATGGTCGTTGTGTGTTTGGTGAAAAAACATCTGATTATGCCCATAGTCTCCTTTCAGCGTTTTATCGAGACCATGAAAAGTTTTATGAACATAAGCAAAATTATGTTCTACATCTTCACATCCATTTTTCTGAACTCTATCGCAATCATGGAAGCTTATGCAACATCAACACGTTCTCACAGGAAGATAAAATTGGAGCAGTATCCATAAACAAACACGGTTCAAGGTTCTGGGGTGATCAAATAGCTTTCTATCTCAATGTATGTATCGCACATGGTGGTATACACTCTATTCTATTCGTCATAGTTGCTGCTTCTTGAATTTTCAGTTAAATCCATCTATCTGGTGGTCTCATTTTACTTGGAAGTATTCAAGTATATTCTTCACATGTGCGTAGAAATAGTACCGATAGTTGACGCTTTCATTTTCTTATATTCACACGTTAAATTTAAGTATCTATTATCACACCAATCAATCACGTATGCACCTCGAATATATGTTCAGATTTGATGATGTATTCAACTTCGTTTCGCTATATCGCACTCTAAAAAATCAAGACACATGAAGTGTACAAGTAAGATGGTTCATGCGTTTAGACAAGACACTTGAAGAAATTTCCGATTGGTCGCAATACGTCTTGTTAAGACAGTTCAAGTGTCAACGGATAACCGATTTTAGACACTGACGTGTCTTAAAATTTTCCGATTGGATCATTTACACCAATCTAAGGAAGCGTCTTGCAAATTTCTTTTCTAGACACTTCATATCTAATCTGAGGCTCACTAATTCAAGAATAGATATACGATTTTATATGAACAGTAGGCATATTAAAAAATATTTTTAATAAGTCTTTTTCCATAAATTTCATTTTCGGCTCAAGTTCAACACAGTAATTAAACAAACATTATTCTTTTACACTTGCCATAAAATTAGAAAAAATAGTATCATAATTTAAAAAAATAATGTTTGTTTAATTACTGTGTTGAATTTGAGCTGAAAATGAAATTTATGGAAAAATACTTATTAAAAATATTTTTTAATATGCCTACTGTTCATATAAAATCGTATATCTATTCTAGAATTAGTGAGCCTCAGATTAGATATGAAATGTCCAGAAAAGACAGATCTTAGAAAAATGGAGAAAGCGGAGCATTTGAAAAAATTGAATTTCAAATTGCATCAGTATTTTTAGTCTATTTGATTGTCTAGTGCATGTCTAATTGAGTCTTATTTTTGCTTAACTTGAATCACAGTTGTATTATGAATCAAAGTGCTTTTCAGAAAATCGTAATTGTAAAATAGATTGTACTAAGATAAAATGTACAGTTTTAATATTGTCTAAAACAGAAAGAAATCACTATATACATGTATATTAGAATTAAATAAAAAATAAAAGAATAAATTTTTCTATAGAACCATTCTAGATATGAGATAAAACTTTTAATAACTACAAAAAAACAAAAAAAATGAACATAGAAAAAAATGTCGCAAAAATCTAAAAAAATAGAATTAACTTTATACGATTATATCTTTTTAAAAAAATTTTAACTTTCGGTCTGAGTTTACAACAATTCTCAGGTAGAGAAATCACTGAAATCCATGTACACGACCACAAAAAGTGTGTTATCTGTTCAAAATTCAGGAGACAAAAATAATACTAAGATAGTTACTCGAAAAATAATATTGATATCTAGATGATAAAAGGTCTGAAAGTTTAAACATCGAAGAAAAAAAATACATTACTACCTTGGTTTCAAAACTAAAAGGATTTAACTTTAATATATTGAGTATGATTTCTTTTCACTTACGAAAATAACTGAACAAAAAGACGAGAAAGAAAGTAACTGAATGTAGGCGATTGGTTAACCGTAGTGACCATGTGAAGTGTCATGAAATAATTAAGACGCGTTCCCGTATAACCTATATAAACGTCTCGTAAGACGCATGGCATTTTTTACAGTGCGAGTTAAATAAAAACCTTTCATATATCGATATCATGCCTCCTTTCTTTTTCTCTTCCATATCATTGGTCATTTCTGAAACTTTCTCCTCTCTCTCTGTGTACACGATCGTCTTACACTTATGTAAGTATGCATAACTATTCGCCACCCTCGGGTATAGATAATTTAAAATAGTAACGTTCATATAATATTGTTCTACATATTTTTAATGCAAAATCGGATAGCTGTAAAATTTGTAAGTCTTTACACATGCAGCAGAATATTTGTTTAAGCTCGTTTTTGCCTCAGTACATGTAGATAAGAAGTTACTAATTAAATTTGTACAGAAATGTAAGTTCGTCTATTAATGTATAGCGTTCCTTTTGTAAATAAATCCTAAATTAAAATGTTGCTGTCTTAGATGGTTATATAGCTAGTGTAAAGAAAATAAAAATTATCTTTATTCTGTTCACAGATTAAATGTAGCATAGGAATTTGCAATATTGACAGGTTAACATGCTGCGTTAGTTTATATGTTAGGGAGTCATCATAGTCAAAATTTTCTGATGAAAATGTATTTTATTATTTTTATTTAAGAAGCTCACAATTTCAAATGATTTCCAGTCAGATAATGAATGCACTATTCAAAATCTATGTAACCCATAAGACTTAATGAATAGTGGCGGTACAAAAGAAATTTTACATTTCGGGATCATAGATATACTAAAAACTCATAAATATCGTATTTTTTTGCTCTTTATAGTTCTAAAATCTATGTTGAACAATTTTGTTTTACTAATTTAGATTGATTTTGCTTTAAAAAGCATAAAGGTCGGTGATGATATAGCACCTTCAAATTCTACCCTTGATGATTTATTTGATAAAACATTTATACCTCATGATTTAACCAAGGTAATCTCTAAAATTTTTTTGCAAAATAAGTCTTTCTACGTGCTAATTTGGTAAAACGATTTAGATGATGCCAAATATTCATGCAAGTATTTGTCAATGTGAAGATCCAGATGAATGTGTTAAGTTTTACTGTCGATATAGAAATAAAGACAACATTGTCTTTCATTCGCTATCATACACTAAGAGACAATCAAGCATATCATTCTTTGTTAAGTATGGTTCGTTGTTTGGTAGCATTGTGTCATTTATGGATTGTAACAAGAAGAAGTATGCAATAATCAATCGTTATTCAATCAAGAAATTATTTTCAGAATGCTTCACCTCCTCAATTTATTATGATCTTCTTTCAAAATCAATCGACGAGTTCTTCTTTATTTTAGAGAAAGTGCCGTCTCAGATTGATGTCGTTGATATTCATAGTTCTTTTCATATGTGCATAGTCATAGAAGAAGAAGACTGTTATGTGGTATCTCCTTTATCAAGTTACTACGAGCACGATTGAATATTAACAGAGTACACTCATTTTCGATTTTAAATGAACATAGTTCTTCTTTACTATTATTTAGAAACTATTGTAGACATGTATTATACAAGTGCATGTTGAACTGAAAGGTGTCGATGATAATAAAAATGTTTCAAATGTGAAGATGAAAGATTACCGAGCACATTAAATTTTAATCTTCTCTGCATTTGTGTTTCCATTTTACTTATTATTAGCATTTTGTTTTGGTAGTTTGAACATCCTCGGTCGCCATTATTTTCGGAAATCATTTTCAGTTAGTATCGATTCTTGGTATATGTTTTAGATAATTATTAGAGAAGAATGACAACGCAACGCGAGAAAAGAATTCGTCGACCTCGAAATGTTTTCTCGCCTAGTGACATTGTTGTACGACCGACTCATTATCTTTTATATTTTGATGCTACACAATCTTACACTATTACTTTATCTAGTAGCATCCATAATATAACAGATGATACCGCTATGCTGTACATTCATGGTAAAAAGACATATGCAACCATTATTACGAAAGGTAGTGTATAAAATTTTTATAATTTGTTAGTCAAACAATAGTGTTTTAATAGGAACATTTGAGACATGCGAAAATGAATATCGTCAAAGAATTAAAGCGTCTCAAGAGAATTGTAGTGAAGATTCAGGTAAATTTTATTGTTCTTTTTATCACAAAATTATTTGTTTCTGTTTTGCATAAAGAATCAAGTGATGATGAAAATGATGACGTTGCTCCAAGTCCGATTTCCCAACGAAATCATGTCAGTACGTTTCCTTTATTGTCTGATCAACGAATGACATCGACACAACACCGTATTCGTTCATCATTAGACGAAAACAGTTTAGTATAATATTTGATCTTATGCATATTTAAGTATGAATCTAAGAGAAGTGTGATTATTATATTGTTCTGATGCTTTTCTTAACCATGTGAGTGGTATTGCGTTTTTAAAACAATTCTATTTTATACCAAAAGTATATATTTTTAGAAGTCGATGTCTTGTAATTATTCATGAAAAAGAAATAGTTATGGACTAACAGTTTCTAAAGTTCAAAAATAATGTGAAATCATACGGCTATTCATTGTAGTTAAAAAAAGGATTAAATGAATATTCATAAATATTTACACAAAACCTTTGATGGATAAATAATTTGTTCTTCATAGTATAGAATATCTGTATGTGCACTTGTATCCGCAGTAAGAGCAGAACATATATTTTAAAGCTACATCGAGACTCAAAAAATTGATCCGTCCCTGAATCCTGCAAATTTCAAAAAGCATAGAGAGAAAATGAAAATTGTCGACGATAGTACAGGACTATTTTAAAGTTGAATATCTAAAACTTTGGTGATTTGCAAAAAATTTTCTTTCGCGAATGTAGGACCCAGTATTAAACGTTTCTAACGTTGGCACCAGAAACAATATTGATATCTGGTAAACTCTATATTTCATAGTTGACACATAGCTTTTAAGAAAATCCATAGCCATTTGGTTCATTTCAATAAATAAAGATGTGTAAATTTAACTTTTCAACACTAATTTCTCAAAATAACATGGGAATAATCCATAGGGCCAAGTCATATATTAAATAATCAGAGTCTCAAAATTCATTTTTAAATAAACATGATCTTTACAAGAAAGCCAAAGAGTAGTCCATTTACTGATAGTTTGACAATGTTGACATTTCAAACAAAATGAAACATTTTTTGTATCGTGAGTCTAAAGGAAGGGAATAACGATGATTAAAAGAATGTATTAGAATTAAAAAATGCAACGTTATTCTTTTACTCTAACGATTGTCAATCAGATTCATGCAGTGATGATGACATTTCTGAAGCAGATGGTGAAGAAGTTCGTACTCTCGCCTCTGAAGATACATCTATTGTTAATCAACAAACCACCAAAACTGGAAAAAAGCGCAAAAGTAAAAAAAGAACAATTTCAAATATAAAAAAGCGTCGAACGAACGAGAAACAACGTGAGTAACTTTCACATTAAAAAAACGCAGCAACTTCTTTTACTCTTAAAGGTACTGCTGGTGAGATCGATAATCAACGTGACGCAAACATTGTTTCGACTATCAACATCGAACGTACTAGAAGTAAAAATTGTCAAAAATCACTGAAGACAAGCATCTTTCTCAACTATTTTAGTGGATCCTCTTAAACAAATTGAGAACCATTTGACAACTTTTCAAAATATGGTTACGAAAAGTTTACGAAAGATGGAGAAAAAAATTGATTCTCATATCAGTTCTAATATTGTTCAGGTTATAATAAGAAATAGAATCAATAACAATTATACGATATTATTATCTATTACAGGGTTGTTCAACGCTAGATCAATATCGTACTCAAAAAGGGGAAGTCTTTCCAGACGCACTTGTATGTATTGCATATAGTATAATTGTCAGAAGAAGAGAAATAAACTGTCTAATATATTTCAATTTTTATAGATGTATAATAATCAAAACCTATTGAATACGCCGGCTAAAAGTTTAGTTGATTTTTCCCGCAAAGTTCTCAAAATGTTGTATTCACAAGAAGAGCTAAAAACTCATCTCCTTCCTCCAAAAAGAGCACATCTTACAAGACCAGCTTTAGATGAAAATCGATTTAATATTTTACTGGGTAAGATTATTTTTTTATTTTAAAATAAAATTTTATTAAGTACTATACATATCATTATACTTTCAGAGGCCATTAGAATAAAATTTCGACTTGATGCTGATCTTTTACAAAAATGCTTTCACGATTTAATCAAAACAAAATTATCTAATTTCTTATATGAAGAACGACGCCGTGCAATCAGAAAAACATTACGTAATAAAGAGCGTGCATTAATAGTAAAATTATAGGGAATTGTATTAATAATTTGATTAAAATTTTCTCAAATCTAGAAAACGCTTACTCAACAGACCGTAGACAATTTTGATGAACGAGAAGAAGAAGAAACAAATTGTCAAATTATCAATCACAGAATTTAACGACAATTAATTCTATTTTTTTCTTCTTCTATCTATTGTTTTTATTTTTATTTTCGATTTAATTTCATGTATAGCTCTGCATATTGGTCGATTATTGATTATTGATTTTTCTCTTTTGTTGAAAAAACAATTTTTGTATATTCCTTTAATTATATGATAAGCAAGAAAGATCTTTGATCTTTTAATACAGAAAGAATAAAAGTCTATGGAATCTTCTCTACTTATATTGATGAAAGATTTGGTGTTCAGACCTGAGCGAAGAATCTCTGAATAACAGTCCGTGTTATTGATATAAGATTTGCATTTTTAACAACAATTGCCATGAAAATTTATTCTTATAAGTTGACTGAAAGACATCATGGCATTATTTTATTCTTTTATATGAATCTATATGAT
The DNA here is from genome assembly GCA_900239745.1 of Rotaria magnacalcarata. Taxonomy (NCBI): domain Eukaryota; kingdom Metazoa; phylum Rotifera; class Eurotatoria; order Philodinida; family Philodinidae; genus Rotaria; species Rotaria magnacalcarata. The sequence goes on from OENM01000724.1 coordinate 57,555, forward strand.
GAAACAAAAGAAACATTTGACTTTCTTCATTGAAGATTCGACATTCAGTGAGAGATGCTATCATTGATTTGATTATCATTGCTGAGAAATAAATCTTGAATGAAGCTAACAAGCTTCAATTTATTCATGTCTGTAAATATAATTTATGTTTATAGACTAATATAAGTATAGATACATTAATAAAAATGTTTTTGCCATTCTCACTTATAACGATTATTACTTAAGAAAGATACTCCTACAAAAAGTGTCCTCAATTCTCGTATCATCTTGAAGTCCGATTCACATTTGTGCAAACCCACCATTGAAGATTATATGTTAATTACGCTTTCATTCTATCCTCTCGAGAATTATAATTTTTTAGCACGTAAAAGATAATTCTACGTTGCAATGCATGAATAAGAATAGGATTCCTATTTAAAAATAGAATAAAACTATATTTTGTCGTAATCAATTTTAAACCCTCGTATTTATTCTTCTATTATATATGTTTTCAATGAATATAGCAAAAATAGAAGAATATTATATAAGATATTCAATAAGGTTTCGCAACATCAACATAAAAGCTTTCACAAAATAACAAAATAAAACTTCAAGAATAAATAAACGCACTAAATAAAAAATAAGTGATGATAAACGCGAAAACAAAATAAATCGAAAGACACTTTGTGTTACACATAATTAAAAGCAAAAAAAATCTAGAAAAATTAATTTCAAATGAAAATGAACAATATGTAACTTGAAATCAAAGTGTATAAATAAGATTTTCATGTCAAAATCTAAAGAAAAACTTTTAGTTCTTCTTTTTTATCTTGTAGAGTTTGTATTTGAAAGTTGTTTTTCAATTTACACGTAGTTCAATTGGAAAAAGACGTCTATTTATTTTTTTCTTTATATTTGACATAAGCAAAATAATTACTAATGGCTCGTCGTCTATCAGAATCAGAAGATAAATCATCTGGATTAGAATGTTTAGTATAACCTATAGTATACCAAAAAAAACGTTTAATTATAAAAGCTATATGTTTGTAACTCACCGATGATTGAACTAATAATGGATTTGTCCACATCCGCATATTCGAAAGTTGTATCGGAATTACGACAAAACAGTTTTATTAAAAATCGCGCTGTTGATGTTGCCGTTTTTCTATTGCATGATGAAAGTGCTTTGTCATCCATGTTTAAAATTGCTTTTATATCATCGATGGACAATAAACGATCAGCTTTTTTATTTTCTTCATCGTTAACCAAAACATTCGTCATTTCCGACATATTTTGACTAATCTTAGAAGGCTTTAATAATGCTAAAAGCAAGGAAAAAAAATGATAAACGTTCATCGAATTTATAAAGATGATTGAAATCATTTTCTACGCACAAACTTCTTTCATACCTAACTATTGAAATAGTCGTGCAATTACAATTGTCTATTGGAAATCTTTCAATTTTTAGAAAAATAAATCATATCATCGATCAATATTTAAATTCTACCTCGATGGATTATTAACGATATTGCACTTCTAAAAAACCCTAATTACTCTAATGAACTTTCCATAATAACACACAGTAAATAATCCTCAAACATGTCAAAAATAAAAAAACTATGCTTACACATTGATACATTCTCAATTTCTTTAATTCTAGCTTCAAGTTTCGAAACCTTTTCTTTTAATTCAATTAGATCAGTTAAAAGTAAATCATTCAATGGACTCGATCGTTTACTATGTTCATTTGAATCCGGATCGCTTAAAGATCTCTTCTGGCCTTGATTATTGTCAAGTGGTAAATCTATAAGTAAAGTATAACTTTTAAATACGAAAATACAGATCAAATCACAACATTACCGTCAGTCAAGTTCAAATTTTCATCCAATAGATCCATACTTTCAATTTCATTCAACATCGAAAATGACGATAAAATTTTATTGAAATCATCTTGTGCCGCTAAATTTGTATCATCTATTAAATTACTTGTTGGATCATTGCTGACTTGTTGATTTTGCACCTTTTCTTCAACAATTTGCAAATTTGATTGGTTACTTCCTATAAGTAATGTTAATAAATTTTCGAATACTCATATTTTATAGCAAAGCATTTTTACCATTCAAATTTTCTTTATTTTGATCCAAATTCACATTTTTTCGAAAGGTTCGCTTCCTACGCATGAATGAAAACAATAAAAAGATATAATCTAAAAAAACGCAAGCATTATGAAATAAGCTACTGATTACTATTTTTTACGGATTTTAAATCTAAATGATATCAAATAATATTATCTTTTTAAATTATTCACAAGTAGTGGAAAATTAACACGAAAATACATCTATAAAGAGATAATTAATCGTATGATCATGCATCATAAGTAAGAAAACACAAATAACCATAAATTTTCAACAATGCATTTGTTATCGTCATCGATAAATAATAGTGCAACCAACTTGTATAACAGACCACCACTAAGATGTTTAGTTATATGTAGTCCATAAGAATATAGTTATAACATTTTAGACATTATAGTGTATAAGCGTGTATGAAACAGTGCATTAACGCATACGATTTATAACTTGTATTTTCGTATATTTAAAACATTCGTACGTCATTTACTCGAACATCATGTCCTATACATCATTTGCATCTGAAACAATTCCAACAAAAAAACGTTTGTGATTCAGTTATTATTCTATTTGGCAATAGCATGTCCAATTAAACTTATTAGAAAACGAATTGAATTTAAAATAATCGAGAAAAGTATTCTGTCACTCCAAAATTCAGCTACCTTCAATTATGAAGACAGTCAGTTCAATAACGTTCTATATTTATTTCAATCAATTTTCAAATTTATGTCTTAATTAATCTATTGTTGTTTATCCTTAAAAAGTATGATTGAATTCAATATAAATTTGATCTGAACTGACTTTTTATCCGTTCAATCGGCATCTTTCCGGAAAATCTTATTCTCTATGTGACAAATTTTTTCTTAAGATTAAAATCAAATAGAGTAAAACGGTTTTACATGAACTTATGAATCGTGGTGACTGTTATTGTTTTTTACTAAAATACACTTATATAATAATGATTTTAAGAAACTAGAATTATTTAAAGACAGATTATACTATTCTGCTAGAATGGATAAAATACAGCCTTTTCAGTCTTCTTCCATATGAAATTAGTTGACATCAGTCAATAAAAGTGATAGTCTAAGTTAATATCGTATCGATTAACACTTGTTCATATTTGATGGTGACAGATATTCTTGGGTGGAATTCATTTTATTTATTGATATGGAAACGATACGAACTATCGGATAGAAATGAAGCTATTTTATTGATTGTATTGATTTTAAAATACGTGCATAATTTTTATTTATTCACGCTTTTGCCAATTTCCATATACGTGTAGCAGAAGAACGTTTACTAAAGAGTAACATGAACGTGTATTTGAAGTTCAGTCGCTATACTTAATAACAATAGAAAGGCACAAATATGATTTTTCGAAGTAAACATTCAGTATGTTCTTATCTATGGCATAAAGTTGCAACGCATCATTTATTTATATCTTGTATGGTTTTAAAAATGAAATTCAATACTGACAACTAGTTTATCAGCAGTTAACAGCACAAAGAACTATGTTGAAAAGTGTTATTGCTTATCAGATAGCATTGCAACGATAGTTTTGGTTGCATCATTATAAATGTTTTAAGTCTGTATTTTTTTAAAGTTCACATCAATTTTGTATATGAAATTCAAGCGCAACAGTAATACTATTAACATTATTTTGAACAACGCAGTAGCATAAAACAAAACAAAGAATTATTTTTTTTAAAGATCGTTTTCAAATTATGAAAAATGTACGTAACTATAAAATATCTCGTCTTAATTTCGAGTAACCCTTGCGAGATAAACCCATTCGAGCATTTTATAAAGTGTATTAATGCACTGTACATCACATACACGTACAATGCTTTAATATATAGTTAATGCCAGATACAAACTAGTTAAATTTAATATATGTCCACCCTTGTTATTTGAATTTGTTACAACGCTATGATCTGACTAATTATTGGCAACAAAAAGCCGAAAAAGAAAAAAAAAGAAAGCAATTATTTCCGATTTCCTAAACATTTACGTCAGCATTTTGATTCTTATCTTTAGATTAGGTATTTTTAGAGGGGATTTGCCCTCGTAACTCGAAAGGTCAAAGAACACAATAAAAATATAGTCGATTCACCAAACATGAAGTCAAACATTTCAGAATTCGATTTGCAGAAAATTCAACTTCAAAGCCAATGGCACGAGGTCGTAAGTCATAATAAAAATAATAAATGACTACAACTTTCAAGCTATTATTTCATTTTGAGACAGATTTAACAAATCGACTAACCTATGACTACAAAAAACTCAAAACACTCTTCTGCAATTCGTGCTTCGTGGAAACAAAAGTAACCCAAGATCTTTAGGCTCTTTTCATGCTTCAAAACAAAATATTAAATAATGTAATAATAAAAAATCATAGCCCATGAGGTGGTACCAAACTGAACTTTTCTAGAATTCTTTGTTTTTGTTTCCTAAACAACCAAGTGAATACAAGCTTTTTACAACCCGTTATTCCCACATCATTGGCTTTTTAAAACCATTTATTCATTCCATTAAAGAATATCCAGCTATATCATATTACATGACTTTTCTCCAAAACAAACACTTTTACATATGAGTAACCTATGAGAAAAAAATCTGTAGAAGGAATGAAAAATCGAGACACATACTACTTATCGGTTCAGAGATGTTAACTCCTTTCCAGTTCGCTCTGACTGAATTGAAGATGAGTGAATAAGTCAGCATGTGGGATGACAGAGAGTTCCAAATTCTATCAAAACATAATATTGCTTTTCCAAAACATCATTCCCATAGCGATGAAACGCATTCAGAATACATTTTCATGGCTGATAAACTCATAATTATGCAAATTTTCTTAAAAGATCGCTTTCATTCTGTGCACTAAAGTGATCAGAAAACCGAAGCTACCTGCGAAAACAAAGTTGCAGTTCGATAGAGAATTTCACGGGCTATCGAATGATATATTATTAGGCACCAATACATTCCTTTTACGCGAAAAAACTCGCCCAAATACTTTCACTAGGCTTTCCATTGCGGATATGAGAGTCTTTTTGAGACTGCAGAAATCAATCGCGAATGTGTAAGGACAGAGT
>OENM01000725.1:0-35350 GCA_900239745.1 Rotaria magnacalcarata
ATCGGTTAGTGAAACACTCGTGACTCTCTCTCAGATGCTTCGTAGACAAGAGGAAAAACAACAAAATCATACAAAGTGTACGAACAATTTTTGGAGCCACTGTATATATAACATCATATTAATCAAAGTAACCATGACCAACTACAACGTTTTCATGGTCCAACATTACTCATAAGAAAATTTCCTTTCTAGACTATGAATCCATCGTGATGTTTTTAGCTCTGGCCAAGTCGTTGACTTAAATCATAGAAAGGAAGCACCGACACCGTCACCCATAAAAGAAAACGTTGTTTATCTGTATTATAAACATATATAGACACGCGCACCTAACGGGGAGGAAATATCCACAATGCAAGATATTATAAAAGAGCGGAACAGCGGGGATTGCTTGTTTATTATCGATATGGTAGAATACGAATCAGGTTTAGGAATAAATACTTGGAGTATTTAGAGTTGCAATGATTGCTGCTTCGATCTCTATCATCAGTTTAACCTTAGATTATGTTTGCGGGTACGTAGAGGTGTTCAAGTCAAGTCAAGTGCTTTTCGGCTCCACTTGACTTGAAATTTTTAAGAAATGACTAGACTGAACTTGTGACTTGTTTTCATATAAAATATCAAGTAAAATCTAAAAATGTATATGTAGGTACAAACGTTATTTCACTTCAATGTCGGCTTAGAACTTGAAATTCAGTGGAAGCACAGAAATAAACATCAGTAAATATTTCCATGAAAAGAATTTTTGTTGAAATAAATTGATGGCGGATGAAAGGGGTGAAAAATATTTTTCCTGGATTTTTATTGGACATCTCATTTCCCAAACATTATTAGGATGTGTGTATTTTCTGTCTTCGCTTTCAGTCATCGCCACAGCGATGGTCACAGTCGTGCACATGCACTAACGGCGGCAACCATACCCACATCCTCACATCCATGATAAATAAAAATATTCTTTGATATTTTACACAGATTGTTCTAGAAAATTCACGTGGTACTACAATCAGCTATCGTTGGTGTTTCTAATTAATATCATCCTTCTAATAATCACAACAGAGCTGAGCACAGGACAGGGCAGTCCTGCTGTCCTGTCCTGTCGCTCGCCAGGGAGAACTTATACATCAGGACAGACAGGACCGACGGGACAGGAAAGAAAAACTAGTCATGTACTCAGTTCTGTTTTATATAATCTATATTTTTACAGGGTCATTCTCAATATTTTGGGATAACAATGATAAAATCCTAAGTCATTTTTTGATAGTTATCCCTGTGATGAACGTATATAACAATAATAACTAAAGATTGTGTATATTTTCTTGTAGTTCAGAATATTATGGGTTATTGAAAAGTTTACGTTTTGCATTCAAAATGATAAGAAATAAACTAGCTAGAAGATAGCAGGGCAAATCAGGACAGGATGAGTTTCGAGTTTTCGCCCTGTCCTGCCACTCACCAGGACGGACTAGGACAGCAGGGCAGGGCAGGACAGGACAGAAAAAGTTGTCCTGTGCTCAGCTCTGAATCACAATATCATCAAATGAATAAGAATGGCATTCAGATCCTTTATTTTCTTTTTTTGAATGCGCCCATCTACACTCATGGCGTTACAGAACGTAGTTATCTTTCTACACTAGGTAATGGAAAAGGTAAGATGAACAAAATACGCGGTTTTGTTATATGATTGAATGAATTTTTACCCTGGTAAGCATGATGAGGTCTAATGATCGTTATTTTTCTAATGTGCATAGCATATTCCTATGATTTGCATGTTTTTGTGGGTATATGATAAATTTCTCTTTCGATAAGGAAATTCGATTCACGAAAACAAAAATCAACGTACTGTACACGCATCATTCAAGGTTGAATAAATACAACACGAAGGCAAAAACAAAGTTAACTAATGTAATTAAACAAATCTGATTATTGGTCGCCGTAATAATTCAATATTTTCCTCGCCACAATTCTCGTTATTGTATTAAAATATCATAATACAACAAAAATAAATTTTAGTAGCTAATTTTAAGAGAAAGTGAATATATTAGCTGCATGGTTCACAACCGCTTCTTTCGTCGTCACTACTATTGGAGTCCTGAGTATTATTTAATCTGTTTGATCGTATATTATTTTCTACGATGTCTGCTTTTCTGTTGACTTCGTTAATAAACACTTCACAATGTCCTCCCATTTTCTGATTTTGTAAAAAGAGTTTTTTAGACCAGCCATACGTACGACGTGTGCTCACAAGGTCTCCATCTGCATATAGACGATCAGCTTTTGTGAGATAATACTTTGCCATGTCGCATGTCATTCTTAATAACAAGTCCGTTTCGTGATTAAACATTAGAATATAATCAAGAAATGGCATTGCCCATGGTATGTGAGCACTTATGTAGCCACAGAAAACATAGATTGCATTATACGGTACCTTTGCTACTGGATCAGTGAAGACTTGAGGAAAATTTTCAAGGATCCGAGGTACAATATGTTTTCCAAGAGTTCCAGAAGTAATGAATAAAATACGTTTATTACTATACGTTTCAAATGCTTGATAACATGCATTTGGATCAGTAAATGTGATCAGTAAAACAAGTACACCACCAAACTTGACTGGTTTAGGTTCACCAACACGAAGAAGGTCGTCAATATCTGTACCAGTTAACATCGTCCAAGTCTGATTTCGGGGATCAATATTACTAGAGAAAGATTTTTTCAAATTATGATATTTTTCCGGATCACCAATGTGAGCATCGAGCCAGATGATAAGATGATCCGGAGTTTTGTAATCATAATCTTCTGGTATTGTACTACCTGAAAAATCCTCTGACATCTAGAATATCAAAGAAACTAAAATTAGACTTTTCAACGTAAAATAGTTTCATGAAAAAAAAATAGAAGTGAACAAAAAATAATTGTAGCTTTGTCGATATGAAACATTTACGCAAAAAAAAACATTTTTTTCATTCGTATAAAACATGTTTATATTCTCTGGTCAATGTCGAACATAACTGAAATTATTTAAAAGAATATCGTCACGGAAAAATAAACAACTAACAGAAAAATCTTTTTGTTGTATGATTACGACATTCTAAATCAAGAGGGTATGGTGGAAAAAGGCAGAAAGGAAAAATATCGAAAGGCAAAAATGTCGAAAATCAAAATATCGAAAACAGAAATAATGCAAAAGTAGACAAATAGAAAGATTGAAAACGAGAGTATATTGAAGCAGAAATCTTTGTAACCCTTAATTTCAATTTTACAGATTTATTTTCACCTCATATTCTTGTTTTCGACATTTTTATTTTCGATATTTTTTCTTTCGACGGTTTTCCTTTCTGCCTTTTTCCATCCATTCCATTTAACCTTATTACTCATATATAATTTGAAGTCCAGAACAGAGGTGTGCTAGAAATTTAAGCTTTGCTAGGTTAATTCAAAAGCTAAATTTGTTTTACTTATAAGTTGGAGAAAACCCAGAGAAAGATAAGTACAAAATAAACGTAGTACGCACGAAAAATAAATATTTGCTCTAAGCATATTTTGACGTGTTTTGGAGAACATTTGCTGTATCGACAAGATATTGAGAGATTGGTACCCAATTTTAACTTTACATACATCTTTCCTTTTAAAATTCACTTAACGCAAATGTGTCACGCTATTCATAGAGTGATAAAACCCGTTGGGAATTCCAACTAACGATAAACAAATAGTGCAAAATCCGTAGAACACCGAAGAAAGAAGAAAAGAATGACAAGGAAAAATTTCAACATATACGAAACGAAAACTACATGATGCATGCCTAATAATAATAGAAACAAACAAGAACATATCAATACATACATATAATCCAATTCATAAAGAGGGAAAATTCTTTATAAACTCTTCAGAAGATACAGATATGAAAAACAAACTATTTTTTGAGTACAAAAAGTTAAATTTAATTGAAATTTTGAAAGAACCAGTGATGCGGTGTGTCTATGATAATTAACGAGAGCTTCCTCATATCTCACGTATTAATATCATAAACGCATTAAACTCATTGGTTCTTATTTTTATCTGATATCATAAGATTCACTAGTTAAAATAACATTCGAACAAAAACCCTATCAACGGCTATATGAACAACATAAAAAAAACATTCACTCAACGCAATTTCTAATTATGGTAGCTAGACACGTGTATTTTATTTGATTAATCGTCTTCATCGGAGGATGATCTTGAATCCTCTTCAACTTGTTCTAGAAGTTGATTGATTTCATCCAATTCAGTTTTCATTGACACTTTTTCCATTTGGCCATACCGTTGAAGCAATTCATTTGCCCAAGTCAAACGATGCTGAGCAGCTGGATTATTTGGTGGACTTTCATCTAATAGACGTTTACTTTCCGTAAGAAAATAATCGCCAATATCACGCATCATACGAGCTAATAGGTCTGCCTCAAAATTGAATATTTGAATATAATCACGGTACTCAAGTGCCCAATCCCGGTGATATTCAATATTTTGACAAAACACATAAATAAACATGTATGGTTCTTCAGTCACTGGATCGATAAAAGTGTCTTTAAATTTTTCTAAAATTATTGGCACAGTCTTTTTTCCCAGTGTGCCGGATGTGATAAAAAAGATACGTCTATGCTGGTTCTGATAAAAACAGTGAATACAACTTGCAATATTTGTGAATGCTGACAATAAAAACCGAACACCTTCGAAATGCACTGGCATGTGACCTTCTGAAACGAGCATCTCTGCAAACTCCTTGTCCCAGAGTTTCACTGGTATTGGATTTTTCGGATCAGGTTGAGTTGAAAATGCTCTTTTCAGTTGTTGACACCATTCCGGGTCTCCAATGTGGTCATCGAGCCAAATAATCATATGATCCGACTCTTCTTCAGTTGGTACAGTAGCATTATTCGTCATTTTTATCTAGAACAAATAATTTCAATTACGAATTATAGTAATTAGAAGCTTCATTTATCGATTTGACTATGAAGTCTATTTCCTTGTTTTAAAAACAATTTCGTTTAATTAATATATGAAATGGCTGAATAAACTAATGTTTTATCAAAGTATCACTCGTGAACACATTTCGATATAAAACATTTAGTAATATCTCGTAGAACTCTCACTTATAAATTTGGATAAAAGTTGTTTATCGTACACTCACTACTATAGTCCAAACAATATGCTGATTTATCTAGCAGATCCTTATAATAGTCAGAAAAATGCTTTTGTTTTGTAATGGGAAATATTTTTGCTGATAGAATTGGAGATAATGAAAAAGACTTCTGTTGTTTTTGAGATGTTCGACGATGAAAAGAAGATATCTGACTATGTGGAAGAATACTCTTAACTTCTTCTTAATAGAACTAGAGTAATGGATATCTATTTCTAATGGAGATGTTGGAGATACGTTTTCTAATTTTATTTGTTCGCTAACAGTAGGTTTAGGTTGTTTAGTTTTTTTCCAATGAACTAATACAAGCATTAAGTAAAATATATAAAAGCGTTCGGTATTGGATCAGGAGTAGTCAAATAGAATTTGAGTTCTGATCTAAAAGTAATAAAAAGATAAGTATTAATTGTAAATGAGAATAAAATGAATTCGAAAACTCATTTATTGCTCGTCATCAAGTAAATCAAAGTAACAAAATTCCTCTCTAGATAGATATATTACGTGGTGGCTTATAGTAATAATGAAAATACTGATTAGAAGAGTAATACTTTGCTCCGAATGATTATTTGAAAAGAAATCTGGAAAAAAACCAAGAAAAATGAAAACAACAACACCTTTATAATAAGTCGTAGGAAGAAAAAAAAAGTACGTAAAATCTATTTTCTCGGTAGTTGTTCTGTTGTTTCTACAATGTGACGTATTGGTGTACACGATAAATGCATGGATTGAAAAGAGTATAGAATGCATCGAAGAATTAGAAGTTAAATATCAAAAATTACAGAGGCGAGATTGATTCGTTTATTTTTTGAAAATGACTATACCTGTTAATATTTATGAAAAAAGTGTCATATAGCTACTTGATATTCTGATTCTCAGTCTATGACAAAATATTTTTACAATATAAAGTGTCTTTTTATCATACGAATCCTAACTTAATCATTTTACTGAATATATGGGGAAATAGAATAAGTGAAAAAAATTTCATGGAAAGCAGTGATATGTAAATTCATATGTGCTGATGACTTCATGTCGATTAACTTGGGCATATACTTTTGCAGCCGTACTACATTTTAATTAGTTCTATAAGTGGAGTTAACCCAGGGTTGCCAGCCGTACCCCACTTGAGCTTTTTGTACCTCAAAAAAATTGTACCTCTGAGGTACGCATTTTGTACCCAATCTGTATTTTTCAATGTTACGACTACTATCATCCATATTTTGGTTGAAATTCAGAAAACTTCCGTCTCTTTATCTGACATTTACTATTGATAAAGATGTAAAGCGTCAATTATATTGGTTGGCTGCTAATTAACCAATGGAGGATGTCGCTACCGGATAAGTTTTGTTTTCTGCTTTCATTTTCGATCTAATAATCGTGATTCAATTTTGTCTTAGCTGGAGTATATCTGTTTAGTTGTAGCAATTCGTCTTTTCTATTGAATTGTATTAAACCAACGATTATAATTATAGATTCTGATAATCGAACCGATGGCCACCCATAGTTCCATTCAGTTGCATGTTGAAATCATTGAAGAGGAAAGTTCCACTGAAGTCGAATATGAACCAGCAACAGCATAAAAAAATTCAATCTCTCGGCTGTCTTTTGGTACAACGGAAAAGAAAACACTTCCCAGGTCGACTGATCCGATATCGGATCCAATAGGAACCTGGAAATATTCTACAATCCGATACAATTGTATTGGATTCCGGGTCGAGGAATCGATGTCGGATCCTCAGTATCGGAATCCTATGAACTTCCGATGACATACAACGGTTTTTCCTAGGAATTCATAGGAATCCGACACTGAGGATCCGACATCGGTTCCTCGACCCGGAGTTCAACGATAATTCTGTAGGATCGGGCAGGATCCGATAAAATCCTATTGGATTCTAGTCGGATCAGATGGGTTCCGATAGGTGGCTAATTTCGGATTGTTCGACCTGGGTTTCTTCGAAGTCGAATAGATATTGCAAGTTTAAAAACGAATGGATAAAAATTTCGAAATATGTATCATTTTTGCAAGAGTGTCGAAGCGACAATACATCAACAATGATGCTCGTCGTGTTTATGAAGAATTCAACAATGACATATGTAAGGAATCCCATGATGAAGATAATCTGATTCACAAACCGACGACCGAAAATCATGAAAGAGAAATGGAATTTCGGTCTGATCAATTTTGGACTTTCTTCTTGCAAAGTCGAAATCAATGTGTATTGAAATGCACAAAATTATTTCTTATGTGTACTCAATTCCTTGCTCGAATGCATTTGTCGAAGGCGTTTTTAGTCATACGAAAAGCGCAAGGACTGCCAGTCGCAATTTGATGGCGAATGAAACGATAGCTACTGAATTGAAAATCAGGTTGAATAGTGCTATAACATGTGAAGATTTTTTTTTCTTTTGCTCAAACACAACCGCAACTGATAAAGTGTGCCGAAAGTCAACAAAAATACAGTTTCGAAAAAAGCGTGCAATAGCTAGTGTAAATATAAATCGAGAAGGTTCGTTTTGAGTAAGCATTGTTTTAATTATTATGATTGAATTGAATATATGTATATGAAAAAGAAAATTTTATTGTGAACATATTTATTAGAAAATAAGGATTTCAATTTGAAAGCTAGACTTTATAGTAAAAAGAAAAACTGAGAATGCCCTTTCCAGATTGAAAGTAGTGTTCGAAATTGATTTCCGCCACCGATGACCAGTATGAAAGATGTAAACTGCGTACCTCACGGATGTACCCCATTCACAACTAAGTTGTACCCGACTTGTACCCCATTTCGAAATCAGTGCACCCCATTTGGGACCTGAACACCTGGCAACCCTGAGCTAACCAGACAAGTCAAATACAAGTAACCAGTACTTTGATAAGAAAATAATCTATCAATATAGTTTAAAATACATTTCAAATACAGATAGCGACACATTTATTTTTTCTATACGAGTATCTGTCATGAATAATTCTACCAATCAAAAAATTAAAGAACATAAAAAATTATTTAATACTATTGTGAAGATATGTCAATATTTTTATTTGTAATATGACCAAAATGATACTTAGAAGAATATTATCGAATTTCAGAAAGAGAAGACTGACATGTGCACATGTTTTTCAATGTTATACCTGAGCAACGTAAATAACGATCACCATTCGATAAAGTTTAGAAATAAACTGAATAAAAAAACATCGAGGTGGAAAAGAGTATCAGTAGTTGTCGTTGATTATCAGCGAACATTTTTTTAAACAAAAGAAATGCGTAAATTTTCGAAAGTATAACGTCTGTCCTCTGACCCACGTTGCATTTGGAGACAAGTAAAATTAATATCATACTATTCAGCTTTTCAAAGGCAACGATGAAGCCTTGGAGAGAAAAATGTTTTCCTTAACACACTGGTTGTTACATAAAGTAGTACCGTTTCATTCGAATTTTGTTCAATATTGATGGTTTTCTCTAATTTTGTCTAGTTTCAAAAAAACATGGAATTCAATGGATTTTATGCTTGACCAATCAATTTACATTTACACCATAGGCGGCGGAACGATTTCAATCTAGGGTAGGCTCAATTTTCCAGCGAAATAATGTCAGGAAAAGGGTGAGAAAATGACATTCATCATATTTTTTCAATGCTAGACGCCATACGCCTTCTTGCTAGATTTTGATTCTGTATAAGTGTGATAACAATATAGTGATTTATTCTTTTGAGATAAAACAAGAAATAATGAAGTATAACAGAACAACTACTTAAAAAATAAAACGAGTCTAAAACGCAATAAAATCATACAGCACCAAAAAATGTTTTTTTTATTTTCATTCTTTGAAATAAAATCAGAACATAGGCTCTTCAAATCAAGTAAATCTAATTTATCTTTATAAATGTGTGGAATAATAAAGTGATTTAAACGTTGTTGACTCATTGTGCAACGTAAATATGTTTTAATTCTATTAAAAACACTGAATGATCTTTCAGCAGTGGCTGTTGTTACGGGCACTGTCAAATATAATGTTATCAATTTGCAGTATTCATAAAACATAGTTTTACCAATCTGTCGTGCATTTAAAAGCTCACACACCGTACTAATTTATTTTGTTATTTTCTTGAGGCCTAATTTCTTCTCCTTGTTAATGCTCAGAAAATAACGTTTACATGTAATAGAGCCTACTCAAGCGTTTAATTATTATAGTTTGAGCCTACCCAAGCCTACCCACTTTTATTCTAGAGTAGGCTTGAGCCTACCCACGCCTAATGGCTCCGCCGCCTATGATTTACACCCATAAGTACCGCTTTGATTCGTTCCAACAATTTATGAATACAAAGCCGTAATGTAGATATAAATCTTTCGGATCATATATCTCATTCAACTAAAAGTCAAATAGAGTGATACGAGAACTATGCACTTTGACTACATTTATTAAAAGAATAAATAAATAAAAAGTTTTCACTCTACAAAGTTCACGTTTCAGATCGTTAGAAGCAACTAAAACTAGAGATAACGAATACAACATTATTATACATCGTTGACGAAGCGTCTCGACTGGAATCATGGTTATTAAGATTCATTATTAGTTATGTTTGTCTGTTAGTCAGCTTCATCGGACGACGATTTTGATTCCTCTTCAACTTGTTCAAGAAATCGATTGATTTCATCGAATTCAGTTTTCATTGACACTTTTTCCATTTGGCTATAGCGTCGAAACAATTCATTTGCCCAAGTCAAACGATGCTGAGCTGCTGGATTATTTGGAGGACTTTTATTTAATAGACGTTTACTTTCCGTAAGAAAATAATCGCCAATATCACGCATCATACGAGCTAATAGGTCTGCCTCAAAATTGAATATTTGAATATAATCACGGTACTGAAGTGCCCAATCCAGCTGATATTCAATATTTTGACAAAACACATAAATAAACATGTATGGTTCTTCAGTCACTGGATCGATAAAAGTGTCTTTAAATTTTTCTAAAATTATAGGCACAGTCTCTCTTCCCAGTGTGCCGGATGTGATAAAAAAGATACGTCTATGCTGGTTCTGATGAAAACAGTGAATACAACTTTCAATATTTTTGTGTGCTGCCAGTAAAAAATGAACACCTTCGAAATGCACTGGCATATGACCTTCTGAAACGAGGATTTCTACAAACTCCTCGTCCGATAGTTTCACTGGTATTGGATTTTTCGGATCAGGCTGAGTTGAAAATGCTCTTTTCAGTTGTTGACACCATTCCGGGTCTCCAATGTGGTCATCGAGCCAAATAATCATATGATCCGACTCTTCTTCAGTTGGTACAGTAGCATCATTCGTCATTTTTATCTAGAACAAATATTCGCAGTTACGGATTATATTAGAAATTTTCTTCAAAATTCGATTTCCTACACAACAACGCACCATCATCTTAATTTTCAATCAATTTTTTTTATCACAGGTTCCGTGGATAAGATATGATTTTCGGCACATGTCAGTCGATTCAAAGTATGATTTTACAACGGCATATTTTGTAACAACCCTTAGATGTAGTACTTGGGAATCAACATAAAATTGAAACATCATATACTTGATACAGTTATCGCAGCAATCTGCCGTCTCATCTAGGTGAACTTTGCCATATACGGAAAAAAAACTAGCATGTTTTTTGTAACGGTGAGTAATTAATGATTTTCTGAGCAATAAATTTCTCTCATTAAGCAAGATATAGCGAAAAAGATTACTTTTTTTCTTTACATTGTTCTCGGTGAGAAAAAGACACTCACTTATGTAGTAAAATGCTCTTAAATTCCTCGAAATGAAATTAATGCTTACCTCTTGAGTTCTTCTTCATAGAACTAGAGTGTCAATATTTTTATCAAAGGGAGATGTTGTTAATACTGTTTTTTGAATTTACTTGTTCCGTAATAGTACCTATGAACTGTTTATTTATTTACATTAGCCCAAAATATGTATTGATTAAGCCATGTAACGATAACGCTGGATGATGGATCAGAAGAACACATATACATGAGAATTGTAATCGGAAAACAAACAAAAATTGAATATTATTTGCAAAGTAGAATGAATTGAATTTGAACACTTATTTACTGTTCTGCTTGAAGTAACTTCGAAACTACAAAAATCGATTAAAGTACTCTAAACGTTGCGATATTTTCAGAAGATACTATTAAAACTAGTGAAGTGTTTTGTATTTGAAGATACTAATGTTACTAGAAGTATTTATGACGTTGTATCTATTGTTAATCGATAGTTGTTCAAGTTAATGGTCACATTGGTATTAATAGAAACAACAATGGAGGTTAATGAAAATATTTCGGTTATGCTAATACGTACTTAATTTGGAAGTTTATACATAAAGCAAAACCTCGAGTAAAGCCACATGTAATAAAAAAAAACTAACTCGGTAGTAACTCGTTGTAGGTAGGAAGAGAAATAAGCATGTTAAAGGTGTTTTCATGATGATTCTTTTTCTTTTCTTTATAGAATGTGACGTAGTGACAAACTCAATAAGTCCACGCATTCAAAAAACGGAAGAACACCAACGTCAAAAAGCAATAACAAGATAACTATAGTAGAAACGTGTAACTTTTATTAAGTTGAAACAGGTTCGTTTTGTTTTATTAAAACTAAATTAATTCTGTAGTTTTTATACGAAACACTTGAATTTCATCAATTCGATCAACCTCTGTCTTCAATTTACAGTATCATCATTTGATATATGAGCTTGAAATAGTCGTATGAGCAGTTTGATTTGATATCATAAACTTGATAGTCATGTTTATGGATATGTTTGAACTTCATTTGCACTTAGGTATATAGATCAACTAAGTTTTAACCACCATCCATCATAGGGACACAAATATAAGATTCATTCTGATTCTCAGGTAATGTGTAGCAACAGATCAAACAACTATAATAACTTTAAATGAACAATACTTAAAATTGAATCCATAAATATATGCTTTAGTTTTATCATCGAGAGAGAAAAGGATTAGTAGTTGTTGTTGCTAAATGTTGAATAACTTATACAAAAAAAACTCGAAAATGTGCAAAAGTTAAACGTTCAATCCATACTGGTTTTCGAGAGTGGTGAAATCGATTTGAGAGTACTCAGCTTTTCAAAGTCAGTGCTGAAGTCTTGAGCGAAAAATATTTTCCTCTGTTTCTATTACCGAATATAGAATATTGGAAAGATTTTTTCAGAAGATAAACTTGTATCACCTACTATGAGAACTGTCCATCTGAGCCTCAATAGTCACTATGATTCCAGTGTGACTTACCTTTTAGTACATTTCCATTGTTATGACGAAAACAGATATATACCTTACATTTTTCACTCATCGTTTTAGACGTTTATCACTACCAGGATACGTTCTCAAAAATGTTCGTTTTGCAGGGCGATGATAAAATGTGTTTCACGTGAAAGGATTACAATATTGTGTTTTAAAAAACCGGCGAATTATTTTCTCATTATACTGATATAGTAGCACAATTGTTGTTATATGAAGCTGCCCCCTTTCATTCGAATTCGTTCGAACAATTTACGAATATATAGCTGTAGAATAGGCATAAATCTTTCAGACGAAATATCTTATGACACTGAGAATCGATTATACTGATATGAAAACTATTCTCGTTGACTTCATTCAAGAAAAAAACAACTCGAAAGTCGTCGTCCGTTAAACTTAATGCAGTAGATAGTTATCAGCTATCGTCATCAGACGACGATCTTAATTCATTTTCAATTTGTTCTAGGAGTCGATTAATTTCATCAAGTTCCATTTTCATTTATTTTTTTTGCAATTTGACTATAGCGTTGAAAAAATTCATTTGCCCAAGTCAAACGATGCTGAGCTGCTGGATTATTTGGAGGACTTTTATTTAATAGACGTTTACTTTCCGTAAGAAAATAATCGCCAATATCACGCATCATACGAGCTAATAGGTCTGCCTCAAAATTGAATATTTGAATATAATCACGGTACTCAAGTGCCCAATCCAGCTGATATTCAATATTTTGACAAAACACATAAATAAACATGTATGGTTCTTCAATCACTAGATCGATAAAAGTGTTTTTAAATTTTTCTAAAATTATTGACACAGTCTTTTTTCCCAGTGTGCCGGATGTGATAAGAAAGATGTCTATGCTTGTTGTGATAAAAACAGTGAATACAACTTTCAATATTTGTGAATGCTGACAATAAAAACCGAACACCTTCGAAATGCACTGGCATATGACCTTCTAAAACAAGCATCTCTACAAACTCCTTGTCCCAGAGTTTCACTGGTATTGGATTTTTTGGATCAGGCTGAGTTGAAAATGCTCTTTTCAGTTGTTGACACCATTCCGGGTCTCCAATGTGATCATCGAATCAAATAATCATATTGGCCGACTCTTCTTCAGTTGGTACAGTAGCATCATTCATCATTTTTATCTAGAACAAATATTCGCAGTTACGAATTATATCAGAAAATTCATTTATTGATTTGACTTCCTACACAACGCAACATCATCATTTTTATACTGAATTAGTTCTTTGATCAAAAGCTCGGTAGCTACACCACGCTCTTAGATATACGCTAGTCCATTTAAAGTATTTTTCTTACAATAAAGATAATTTGTTTAATTAATCCATGATAAGTGGTGCACTACGATTATATTTTCTCAAGGCATATTTCATGATGACCTTCAGATATGAAATATTTTGCAGTAACTCTTAGATGTAGTACAAATGATTCAGTATGAAAGTGACACATAATGCGCTCAATGCCATTATCAAAACAATCGACTGTACTATCTAAGCGAACTTTGGAAATAGACAACAATCAATATTTCTTAGCGATTTCCTCATAGCACTAGATGTAACGAAAAAGAGTTGTGCTATTGTTTGAAAAAATCTTCTTAAAAAGAAGTAGGCAATCGCTTACGTGACCAAGTGCTCTTAAATTCTTCGAAAAGAAATTAAAACTTACGTCTTGAGTTCTTCTTCATAGAACTACAGTATCCATATTTTTATAATATGAGAGTGTTGGCAATGCATTTTTGAATCTACTTGTTTTGTAATAGTAGCTTGCAGCTGTCTATTTATTTAAAATAGGCAAAAAATATGTACTGATTAAGCCAGATAATGATAACGCTTGATGATGGATCAGAAACACTGGCAAATTCCAGCTTCGCCGAATTTTATTTTCGCCGACGATTATTTTCGCCGACTCCAACTTCGCCGAATATAATTTTCGCCGACGACTATTTTCGCCGACTCCAACTTCGCCGAATAAAATCTTGACCGAAAAATATCGAATCAAATTTGATCCATTCTAGATATAGAATATTATCCTAACTAACTACTTTAATAGTGACTTGATTAATTAACCCATCTGAGTTGGTAACCGTCTGACTTGGTAACTAAGTCAATGACATCTTTTGCCTTGTTTAAACAGATGCCAACATGTGTAGATGTGTGTGGGTGTGGGTGTTAGCTATCAACTAAGTTTATTACCAAGTCAGTTGGTTTCCAACTCAGATGGGTTAATTAACCAATTCACTATTAAAGTAGTTAGTTAGGATAATATTCTATATCTAGAATGGATCAAATTTGATTCGATATTTTTCGGTCAAGATTTTATTCGGCGAAGTTGGAGTCGGTGAAAATAAAATTCGGCGAAGCTGTACTAATTCGAAACACTCATATGCTTGGGGATTGCAATCGAAAAGCAATCGAAAATTGAATAATAGTTGCTAAGTAGAAAAAATTGAATTCGAGCACTCTTCTAATATTCTTCTTGAAGTAAGTCGAAACTGTAAAAATCGATTTAATTACTTCAAACGTTGCCATGTTCCCAGGAGACATTAAAACTAGTGTAATATTTGTTGATTTGAAGATTCCAACTTTACTAGAAATATTTATGATGCAGTGTCTATTTTTGATTGATAGTTATTCAAGTTAATCGGCATATTAATAAAAAAATTCGATTTTAGTTCTATACATTTGCTTTGGAAGGTCATAAAAGAAGCGAAACGTCGGTTAAAAGTCATAAGAAAAAAACAACCTCGGTAGTGACTCTTTGAAGATAGGAAGAAAAATAAGTATCTTAAAAGTGTTTTCATGATGATTTTGTTTTTCGTATAGACAGTGACGCATTGATGAACTGCAAAATTACAAGCATTCAAAATGGGAAGAAGGCAACTCATAGTAACAAGCCACATACAATAGAGACATAACGTTCATTAGTATGAACTCAGTTCGTAGTTTTTTCTTTTGAATTAAATTAAGTTAATTGTTGAGTAACTATACAAAACTCGTAGATTTCAACGTTATATTTGACAGTCATGTGTATGGATATGTACAGTTGACATGAGAATTTAGTTGAGAGTGGAATAATAGATTTAATTAAAGATAGAAAAAATTGAGAAAAAGAGAGCGAAGAAAAGAAAAGAAAAACGATTTTCGAAAATCAAAATGCAAATAAAGTTATAGGAACGATGTAGAAACTTTGTCTATGAGTTAAATTTAGCTAAGTATTTTCTAATTGATCATAATTTTAATTTCTTTTCCAAATTTGTGACCAAAACAAAAATAAAAATTTATTTCTTCTTTTTCCTTTATCTCAATGCGCTCTCATATCACTTGTATGCGTCATATAGTATAATTAATGCATCTTGTTGAACTGATACTTTAATATTAAAAGGAAGTAAAGTGTTTCGTTGGCTATAACAATAATGTTGCAGCATCAAATAAATACCTATTTATCCTAGTTTTACATTCTAAAAAGTTTAGTAGACTCTATTAAACTCTAATTTTTTTATTATCATTTCGTTATCAATTCTGAGTTTTAATAATTCATCGTCGTCACTGTGAAACAAACAATGATCAGCAATAAATTATGACGTTTCTTTTATATTAACTTATTCATTTGCTTAACGAAGAACCATTGTTGATAATAACACATCAAATGGACTAATATAAGAAAATTCTTTATTAATTTCATTAAAAATTAAACCAGAAGATTTCCTTTCTGTCCATATCATTCGAATTAAAAACTGTTCCATTCCCATCCCAGCTGATCCAGACCCATACTTCGAAATAACGATAGCGAAAATCTTTTTCATTTCTTCGAAACATAACGAAAATCTNAAAGTATTTTCTAATTGATCATAATTTAGATTTATTTTTCAAATAGGTGATCAAAACGAAAAAATAATTTATTTCTTATTTTTCATTTATCTCAATGCGCTCTCATATCGCTTGTATGAGTCATTTTGTAATTAATGCATCTTGTTGAACTGATACTTTAATATTAAAAGGAAATAAAATACTTCGTTGATTATGAAATTTATGTTGCATCATCAAATAAACATTTATTTATCCTAGTTTTGCATTTTAAAAATTTTAGTATAATCTATTTAATTCTAATTTATTTTTTTGTCATTTCTTTATTAATTTCATTAGAAATTTTTAAAAAAACATTTACTTTCCTTCCATGTCATTCGATAGAAAAACTCGTTCCATTCCCATCCCACTTGCTCGAGACCCGTCCTTCGAAATAATGATAACGAAAATCACTTTCTTTCTATTCTTTGAATACAAAAAGAAAGAAAAAAATCAATGTCCCTATATCCCAATGTTCCGAGCATTAAAACATAAACATTTATTCAGAATCTTTGTCGTTTTTTTCTCTTCAATCAGGAAAAATAGACAATTAATCTTGAAAACAAAAACTTTTTTTTTGAATCTACATACTCAATCAAACTATCTGATATTACTCGTTAACAAAATTCTATTTCTATGAATCACTTTCTCACAACATTTATAGAATAATTAAAAATTCTAATCTCAACTAGATTCTAAACTCTACTGCCACATTTATATAGCAATAAAAGTTATTTGGCTTTCTTGAGATTTGTAGAATGATGCACAAGACAGAAATTTATTTGTTTAACACATTTTAAATAAACATTAACATTTCCTTTACGATTTAATCCAATATTTGTGAGAAAATACTGCGACAAACTTGAGAAAAAAATCAAGAATTCTTAATACAAATAAAAAAAGAAACATTGAATTAAAATTGATCGATTGGAATATCAACATTGATATTATCACAATGAAAATTTTCTTTTTTTTCAATAAATGTAAATAATTGATTCTCTGCCAAGATATTTAAATCTGTATTACCAATATGTGTTTCATTTCGATGTTTAATTGGTGCGAGATTTATTTGTATTTCATTATTTCTTGTTAATGTGTTAATGGTTAACACCCAGGTCGAACATTCCGACCACCGGATCCCGTAGAATACTCCAGGGAATATGCGGAAAAGTCACCATATCCTGCAGGGAAACACGGGAAATCGCTGGAACATGGAAGCAGTATTCCGGTCAAAAATACGGCCGAACTTTTCCGACGAAATCCTGCCAAGTTCCGATGCTTTCCGGCAGGATTTAATCGGAAATCACCGGAACCGGTCGTTTCCAGGCCGGACTGTTTGACCTGGGTAGAGAAGGGATACTGATTGTTGTCGATGATGTCAAATGAGCCTGTGAATCGTTTGAGGTAACTAGTGTTCTATTTTCAGCTGCATGAGCAATTAATGAAATAGATGAGCAGGAAGGTTGGTTTTTCGATGGTACAGCTGGTATAAGACGAGGATCAATACTTGTTTTTTGAGATGATGAAGGATGCGGTGTATGTGATGTATAATTATTATTATTGGAGAAAATGTTTAAGGTTGGTATTGCAATCATGTTTGTTGATGATGTATTTCCACTAGGTAAACATGAATAAGAATATTGTTGTTCTGGTTGTTGTANTAACGAAAATCTCTCGATTTTCTTCTAGTGCAGAAAGAAAAGAATCAATGCTCCAATATCCCGAGCATTAAAACATGAACATCTATTCAGAATCTTTGTCATTCTTCTCTCTTCAATCAGGAAAACTAGACACAATTGATCTTGGGAACAAAAAATGTTTTTCTTTGAATCTACATGCTGAATAAAATTATCTCATATTACTCACTAACAAAATTTTATTTCTATTAATCACTTTCTCACAACATTTATGGAATAATCAACAATTCCAATCTCAACTAGATTCTAAACTCTACTGCCACATATACGTAAACAAGATTTATATCTGTCGAGGTTGGATTGAAATGACAGCTAACTATTACTTTTTTAATTAGATTTTAGTTGTTGAAATTTTCTGATGCAATTATGGGCGATTAATGTAAGAGTATTTCGAAAGAATTTGAAGATTTAATTTTTCAACTTTACCAGAATACTATGTACTCGGAACAAACAGAATCTATTTATTTTCTGATAAGAAGAATCGAAAGCTATCATGATGTCGATCTCATAATTTATTATTTCTCTTCTCAATTTTGTTACTTTGTAAGAGCTCATTTCCCAGTTTGTTTCAAAGATGATAATGCTGTTTGTACAATGATACATAATGACGTGAATTAGTGCGACGAAGTTCACAATTGACCTTATGCAAATAAAGTGTCACTTCATAACGAATATGCAAACCATTATTGGAAAAAACCATGACTGAATCTCCCAGTTAAACGCAAGCAGTGAATTTCTTACTATCTTACTTATGATTCAGATGTTATCTATGACTGATTCTTTCTTGCATTATGACTATTTTGAAATAATCGTTTTTATTTGAATGACGCCATTAATAACATTCAAAAGGAAGCTAGTATATATAGCTTGATGAGTTTACAAAAGTACAGTAATTCGTTTCTTTGTATTTCCGTATTATGAATCCGAAACATTTGGCTTCAGTTTTATTTGTTATCATGCTATTGTTGGTCGTTCGTGCACAAAACCAAATCAATACAGATTCAAAGTCAACGTCAAATGAGAGTAAATAGAAAACTATTAACCATTAATATATCATACAGTCATTGCCAATTTTTTAGTGATATCAACAAGCAAACCCGAAGAGGACTCTTCAGATATTGTATCATCAGTGTCAGACGAAGAGTATGTGAACGATAATCAACAATTTCTTTCTGAATGGTTAAAATGAAGCAAACCATACTATGAGATTGACAGAATCATGTAATCTAAGAAGAAAGGATGAACTAATATAAGAATTGCACTCATTTATTGGTGTTCGCAATTTTCCATGCAATCCATCAGACAAATGGGATCTAAAGAATTGTCGATTGTACTGTAGTTTGCAAGGTTGGAAAAGATCTGAATGCCAACCATATATGAACTACTATCGTTGTGTATGCTACTAATAATCAATATAATCTTTACTTAATGCTTAACTCAAAAGTTTCATATTTTGTTATCAGGCTTCATTTTTATTTTCGTGCAATAAGAAATTTAATATATTCTTGAACTGATCATTTAAACATTCAATTTATCTATAAATAGCAGATTTATAAGTGAATTTATAGCGGATCTGTTTACTGTAACTTACGAAAAACAAACATGAGAATTCAATAGATTCTGAATCCGTTTGTGATTTAGAATCATTTGAATCATGTTTCATTGTAAAAATCTTTCAATTGAATTACGCTCTATGTAACAATGAAACTATAACTAAATTTATATAAAATTACAAAGTGCTATTCTTTTAAAAAGAAATTATCGACATAAGGATAATTTCTTCTTGGGATGTGGGTACGTAAACGTTCATCAGCATACCTTTGATTGACTACATGAGAAATTTTAATTCGCTGCAAATTCAGAATACTTTTCCCACGATAACAGTATAGAGATGCTACATCTCTCTAACTGAGCGAGAAGATAGATATGAGCGGGGAAGAAGGAGATGAATAGGTAGGAAAAGAACAGAGCAAAATCTCCCCTTCACTTTTTTTGCTCCTTTTTACCTGTAGATAAGTATTTTGTCACAAATTCAATTTTTTAAAGAAACTGAACTTACTACAAAATCAAATTCTCTATCAGATGGTAATCGTCGAAACCAGTTTTAATTTTTCATTCAAATTGAATAAAATTTGTAAAGGTATTATACAACGAAATTTTTGGCTTACCATCTATTATATCCTCGGCTTCATGAAGAACAAGTTGATTAATATTTGATGGCAGAAGTCTATTAGAATGACAAACATGACTGAATAGAAATCGAAAGTTTCTCACCAAAACATCGGCGTTAGCAATATAATATTTTGCTTTTAAGAAGTACACGTTTCTGCCTAAAATCAGTATTTTCACGCTAAATCTAGAAATAACTACTTAGTATTCTCTTGAATTTAGACATTTTTTTCTGCTTGTCACTTCCCCTATACCATAAGTGTATTTAACCTATCCTAGCTGGTGAACTACAGTAGACTAATACAACACATCTCTAGTCAGGTTCACCTTAATTAAATTTATTTTCTCACTATTCTAGAAACTATTGATGCAACGTAGAATGTAAATGTAATGATATATATATATGTGGCGGTAGAGTTTAGAATCTAGTTGAGATTGGAATTGTTGATTATTCCATAAATGTTGTGAGAAAGTGATTAATAGAAATAAAATTTTGTTAGTGAGTAATATGAGATAATTTTATTCAGCATGTAGATTCAAAGAAAAACATTTTTTGTTCCCAAGATCAATTGTGTCTAGTTTTCCTGATTGAAGAGAGAAGAATGACAAAGATTCTGAATAGATGTTCATGTTTTAATGCTCGGGATATTGGAGCATTGATTCTTTTCTTTCTGCACTAGAAGAAAATCGAGAGATTTTCGTTATGTTTCGAAGAAATGAAAAAGATTTTCACTATCGTTATTTCGAAGTATGGGCCTGGAGCAGCTGGGATGGGAATGGAACAGTTTTTAATTCGAATGATATGGACAGAAAGGAAATCTTCTGTTTTAATTTTTAATGAAATTAATAAAGAATTTTCTTATATTAGTCCATTTGATGTGTTATTATCAACAATGGTTCTTCGTTAAGCAAATGAATAAGTTAATATAAAAGAAACTTCATAATTTATTGCTGATCATTGTTTGTTTCACAGTGACGAAGATGGATTATTAAAACCCAAAATTGATAACGAAATAATAATAAAACAATTAGAGTTTAATAGAGTCTACTAAACTTTTTAGAATGTAAAACTAGGATAAATAGGTATTTATTTGATGCTGTAACATTATTGTGGGTGTGGGTGTGGGAGGGCGAGTGTTAGTCTTCTCTATACCCACATCCACACCCCATGTACAATACATTCCACCAATGAGTTATCACGAAGCGGTATATTACGAAACTCGAACGGGTTTATGACGAAATCTCTTCGGTATCACAAGTTCCAAGGGGTTCAGAACGAAACCTTCCAAAATTTTGAAACTTTTAAAAGTTTTTTTACTGAATCTTAGATATTGCCAAACCTCATATAGGTTTCGTATGATTCTACGGAAATTTATATAGTAAGGTAGAACGCTACGGAACCTTCAAGGTTTCGTTTTATACCTTTTTTTTAGTGCAGGACAATCCTTCCGACCGTCGGAACGAGTAATTATCTTAAAATGCCTGAAACGGCTATAAAACGGTATAAGAAGGCATTAATTTTCACCTGATTTCGCCGTAATCCATTAGCTCGCTTTACGGACCGTTTTTTCGCTAAAAAACGGCCATTGTTTTTAATACTATATTCGTCGTTTTCCGAGCTGACGGAAAACAGCGTCGTTTTTCAACGTTTTATACCGTTTTTACGTTGTTTACGGTCGTTTAAGCACCGTTTTCTTGGATACGGGACATGGCCTAAAATAAGAATGAATACACGATTACTAGTAAATTTGATACATGAATTTTTACATATATTTGTGCGATCCTATTCAAAGAATTTTTCATGTTGCACACCTCATCGAATAGACTCATTCGAAGGGGGATACTTGTTTGAAAAACAAATTTTTGGCATAATCAAATCTAAATTTTGGTTTGATGATAATTGTTGTGAATTACTATTCGATGAAAATACATGGTTATTATCAACAAATAATTGTTTATTTACAAATGATATGTTATCAAAATTAGATAATATGTCGCAAACTGATCCAATATTTCGAAGTAATCTTCGAAATATACATCATTCTGGTCTGGAATACGGTATTAATAAAAGACTTACATACGATTAAAACAACATTAAATATATCTCTCATAATATCTCATTATGATAAGTTAGATATTCTATTTGAGGAGAAATTATTATTTGTCGAGAACATATTCACAATAGTTTATGTTGTTTTTGTTTGTTTAATATATTCATTTTACTTTTTACGTGATTTCTTGAAAAAAAAAGAGAGAAAACAAAAATAAATAAATATCTTTTTTCATATAAATTTTGTTTCAAAAAATAAAAACTCACACCGAAAATGAAGCTGGACAAATGATATTAATGACATTTGAATACTGTATCATATGCCAAGATTTCTATATAAGAAAGAAACATGTAAGATTGATTTATTGTAAGAAATATAATGAAAAAAAAAAGAAATAATAAAAGAGGATGCTATTCTTGACATATACAATTATAGAGAAAATATTTATCTATTAAAAATGTAAAACAATAGATTTTTTATTTAGAAGTTTTCATTCAAATAAATTAATTGTGTGAGTAAACTCTATTATTTTAGTCGAATGACAAGATCAAAATTCCTTTTTTTTAGTTTTCTAAACGAAAAATATGATCTATAAGTTTGTTACACTTTCATATTAACTAGAAAAATTTCATAATTAGTTTCGAGTCATAATTACATATAATTTGTCATCTCGTTTTTTTCGTTTGTTTTTAATAAACACATGTACAATAAGTTATTAAAACTGTCGTTAAATTTTTCATAACCTAAGTAATTATAACAAATAAATGAAACATTAGTTCTTAATTTTTATTTAATAGTAAAGAATTAAAATAATATATGAATAGTCTTATACTTTAAAAAAAATAAAAGTTACGACAATGACTCATATTTTTATTCATGCAAAAGATTGATGATAATACTTCGAATTCAAAAGAAGATATCATTAACTTGTACTACAAACATGAACATTTTCGTAGAAAAATTAGAAAATTTTATATGAAATTTCCATTGACGATAGAAAAAGAATGTATGAACATAAAATATTGCCAGAAAAACTTGTATTCGGACAATCGCTATGAATTCTTTTATATCAGATGTTTGTTACTTAAACTTAATGGAAAGAAAAAAAACGTTTATTCAGAATTCGATAGATTTTTATTCACGATATGGTTTAGTATCTTTTAAATGGAAACAATTTTGCAGGAAAAAAAATATGATTAAGTTATATAGAATGTTCAAGAATATGAAATGTTGTAGTGAAAAAGTTTAAATTTATATTACACCACACAATTTTTTATTTTGGTATAAATCAATGTACATTCTTATTGAATGGAACGCTTTAAATTTGTATATCTTAACATGAGAACATGTTAATAAAAAGCAAATCGACTTTTGATTGTTGAAATTCGGGAGAGATATTTGCTCAGATACCATTTTAGTTTTTCTGAAGTTACCTGAACAAAAAATATATCATTTCAGACTGACTATTGCTGCAGGCAATGATTATATTGGTTCAATGTCAAATCAACTTTATATGTCACGAGGAATCTTCGTAGATATTGATTTTAGCTTATATGTAGCTGATTATGGCAATAATAGAAGCCAATATTTCAGACCGGGACAACTGGACGGAATAACCAAGATAGGAGGTACTACATCAGGATCTATATGATTGAATGGACCAACAGGAATTGTTGTCGATGCCAATAAGTATCTATTTATTGTGGATAGTAGTCAAAATCGTATTATTGGATCAGGACCGAGTGGTTTTTGATGTATAATTGGATGCTCTGGTTATGCGGGATCAAGACCTGACATATTAAGTCAATCGCAAAGTCTGAGTTTTGACAGTTACGGCAACATCTATGTCACAGATTCAAATAATGACCGAGTTCAAAAATTATTTTTTTTAACCAATACTTGTAGTAAGTTTTATGAACACATATCGATAATCTTGATAAGCATATCGTTTCTTTGAATTTATAGCTTTACTTTGAAAAGTTTCTTGTTCATGATGACAAGCCCTAACATCGATATGTTACCAAAATTTAGTTTTATGCATTGAAAATAGCTAAACAAGTTAATTAAGGTTTTTTTTAATGTTGATAATCAACTTCTAGAAATTAACATTTCTAATTAATTACTTACGCTCGATTATGAGTAATATAAATGAATAGAATAGATAGTTAAATGACAGTGCCATTTAAATATGCATAAAAAATATTATAAATCCCATAGTTCTCAAACGATGATAGTGTCATCAAAATTACAAACATTTTTAACGACGAAATATCTATCAATTCTTTTTGCAGATCAAATGATAATATCTCAAGCGATACCAACAACAGTACAATCTTGTAATATATTACCCTTTTTAATTAATTTTTATTATTCTAAGCTCTTTCATCGATAAATATGGGACAATCTACTGTTGAATCAATGATTACATCATCAAACCCAACAACTATAACATCACCAGACCAACCAAGGACTACAGCACCGAATCAGACAATGATCACATCAAAAGATGAGCGTGCCCCAGGCCTCCGATTGGACTTTTTTAAAAATATAGGAAACCTCAGAGGATCAAGGTTATCGGAAATATAGGATTTTCGATAAGAAATGACAAAAAGAGAGGACACTTTATACACCGCTTTTGTTCAATTGTTTTGGTGTTTTTTAACTGCTCTACTCGAAAATCGCTTTAATGACGCTGTTATAAGCAGTTCAACCGTAGCCAAGATCCTTATGTAATGTTTTCTACTGAAAATAAGTCGCTAATTCGAGGATCATTATAAACGTTTTTCACAAATCGATAAATAACAATAAAGTAGATCATACGCTTTGAAAAAGCAAATACATGAAAAAAGACAAATACTATTTCTCATCATTAAAGGAGACGTTTCAGATTATGGACATGACTTCCCAAAAAAATATCAACCTAATTTTATTGTTCTGATAATCAGCATTCATCGGTTATTATTTTCCACAAGTTTATTTTTGTATTTTATTTTAACTCAATTTTTTCTGGTAATAAATAAGTGTAAATGAAAATGTATATTCCTAGGATGGTGTAAAATTTCACGGGCTTTCAGAATATATCGTTACTTTTTAAAAAATAATTTCTTTTGGTAACAATATCCTCAAAATACAGAGTGAAACTTCTTTCTCCAGGCGTATGTATCTCTATCCAGCTTTTATATCTAACTAAAACTTCACTAAAAATCCGAAAGTAGTACATGATCACTTTATGAATTCTTTTTTCTTTTGAACTATTTTGTATTTTGTACTTAGTATTAAACAATTTCTCGGTCGGCCCACTAAATAGACGAAAGGAAAAATGATGTTTAAAACAAATGACACTATAATACAAGAATTTGTCCAAAACACATGATTATACAGATTAAAAGCTTTTCTTTCCGTCTAGCGATAATAGCAAAATTAAGAGGTTTTCGGAAACTTTCTACTTTTTTCGATAAAATATAGGAAAAATAGGAATTTTTTTGAAAATATAGGAATTATAGGAAATATAGGTCGAATCGCAGCCCAGGCGTACCCTCAACGTAACTCTCAAGTAGATATCATTTCATTTGGTTAAGGTTTTTTCAGACAAACGAAATATTTTGATGAATTCATAACTATCTTTTCTTTTCGATCGTATCTATGAAATGAACGAGTAACATTATCTTCTATGAAAACTCTACACATATTCTCAGTTCTCACTGTATTAACTATATGTTAGCTTCTCATTAATTAACAACGTATTCTGTTCTTAAGACAAAAGTTCTAAAGAAATCTTTGGCCGGTCGATCATTATTATAAAATATTTGACTACGATTTACTAATACAAGTTGAAAATAGTCTTCATTTATAATAGATTATTGTAATAGCAATACTTTTTAAAATTGTCGCATAGATATCGTCATAATTCAATTCTTTGCAAATAAGATTTAATTATACACGAATAAAAGATCATCTAGCTAAATAATGTTTTCAGTCGAAAGGTGAAAGTGTTATCCGAAGCTATTGCTTTTGCATAGTGAAGAATATTTCAGATATAAGATTTTAAAAGAAGCGCAAGAAAATTTTAGTAGACAAAATATTTTTTTAATAATCAATTTTTTTCTGAAATCTTTCAATTATAGTTATGCAAATTACAAGATGATTTTTCGCTAACATGCAACATAGATGTGTACCGTCGAAAGACAATATCAAGACTAATAATGCTCATTCTTTATATTCAACAACGAAACATAATAGAAACATTTTATCAATGCTAGACTCTGTTATTACAATGTCTGATCGAAATAAAAATAAAAACTTCTTGTTATCGATCAGTAAATACCAAATTAATAACCATTTTCGTGTGCAAAAACTCAACACGAAAACAGAACCGATTCACAAAACAAATTTGAAAAAACTCGGTTCTAAAAAAGTCAACAGGTTAACATCGAAACTAAAAGTAATACAGCGGAAAAAAATCAATGTGAAGCGTTCAAGTCAATCGAACATAAACAAAAAGCAAAACCAACGAAAACTACCTAATTTAATAGCTAAAACAAGAACAAACAGGTCACCCAATCATTTCTCTCGGAAACCATCGAATAAAAGAAAAGGCATAAAGGCATCAAATCGAAACCAGAAGAGATGTACCAGTACCTTACATAGAAAATCTAACAAAATAAAAAAATGTAAGAAAAGGCTTATCGAAATATTGTCATGTCTTTCCAAAACATTGTTCTACTTCCTATTGATAGATTTTATGTCTGTAAAAGCAAACATACGATGTTCTATGTTATGAATGGGAAAATCGTTCGATTTATTTATTTTCATTTGTTAGTGAAAAAAATCAGATCTCTTCTATATGAGTTTTAATTATTCCGAAATACATTCATAAACACCCTAAAATATGTTTTTAGCTAAAACTCACCCACCAAAACAAAACATCGGAAAACAACGAACAAATTTACTATCTAAATCATCGACTAGAACTTCATCTAAACAAGAATCGACAACTAAAAAGCATAATCTTCCAAAACGGGACAGAACCGCATCGCTATTAGCATTACAAGCATTGGCTAAGAAAATAGCTGCATGTATGTAAATATCTTCAAGAAGAGTTCTCTTTTGTAAATCTACGATTGAAATATGAATCATTTATTTTCAGATAAAGAAAAATATGGTGATATTGAAACACGACATTCATCAATAGTGAAACCTGCTAGAATACAAAAGGAAAACTAGAAAACAAGAAAATCGATGAATGAATCAAACTATAGGAAAGAAATGTTGTATTTTATCTAAATCATCCCATTATATGACAATTGAGAAAAGTTCAAACAATAAATGTAAAACTAAGATAAATAATTATGAAAATCAACATTCACATTCAAAAAAAAAACTTGGTAATAAATTCAATAAGGAATAGTAAAATTATTCTTTAGCTTGTAGAAAAATAAACGTTTATTCAGTAAAAAAGAATCATCTATTATTTGATAAAATTGAATTATAAAAAAAAATTGTTTGTGTTTATTAAAGATGAAAATAATTTGTGCTCAGTGCAAATAGAAAAACTATTGAAAAAAAAAAATATATATATATATATATATATTTGAAATATGATTTTTGATGACAAATGTTTGTTTTCTTCTTTCACTAAACGAGTGGAGTTTTTCCTCGTGATGTTGGTGATATTTGATTTGTAAAACTATCTGTACAATGATTTAAACTTGTTGCTACACGATAACCACGACGGGATGGACGAGTATGCCCATTAGTAAGTTTAAATGATGGACTTGTAGAAAATGGACGTGCTTGTATTGTCGGTGCTCGATCTTGTATAAACGAGAAAAACCAAGTTTTAATAAAAAAAAATAAACTAAATTTGTTTTCTTAAAAATAAACCTGTTATTTGACTAAGATTATCTCGAGCAGTTATTGCTGATGCTGTTCGATCGACAACAATTCGTGTTATTGGTCGTTCGATAACTAATGATTCAACAGAAATATGATGACTATTCGTTGTTGTCGACAAACGTCTAGCTGGTGTAAGTATTCGAAGTGGCGACGTAGCTCGTTCGCATGTCTCACTATTATCATTAGTTAATGACGGTAATGATGTACCTGAACTTAGTTTCGATTGTTTTACAACTTGTTGTATTTGTTGTTGTTGCTGTTGGTGTTGTTGGTGACGATCTTTTTCTTGTCTTTGCCAAATTTTATATGGCCAATAGACACTAAACAATGCTATGAATTAAGAATATCCAATTTTGATAAACTAACTTACTTATTCAAACTTGTCGTTGTAGATTGATCAGAATTTGAAATATCTGATATAACGTCAATCTCATGATTTTTTATATCTTGCATTGTTCGACTGATTAATTCTTTAGCTAAACGTTTTTCTATTGACAACAAGAAAACAAACATACGGATATCTTTCAATAACAAATTCAAACCGGTTGGATTTGCATTAACAAGCCAATCTTGAGCGTCCACGACATTATCGATTTTTAAAATATAGCAAAGAATTGGAATTAACTTGAAAAAAAAGAAAAAAAGAATTTTGTTTTTGTCTGAAGTGTTTCTATTTTGACAATCAATTACCCATATTCCTGAGTCTTGATTTTCTTCCTGAGTAGTCGTTTCCTCTTGTTCAGGTTTTTCATCAACTTGAGGTTTATTTACTTTAGAAGTTGGGTAACGTGTACTCAGATTTCGATTTAATAATCGTTTCGAAATCCCTTGTTCATCGCTGTCGTCTGCATTACCGTTTGTTGGTGCAGCATTTCTTTTAGAACAATGTCTACTGATACGACTTGATCGAAGTGAACGAATAATTGGCTCTTGTTCGCCAGTTGATATAAGAGATGAGTTCACTTGCTGTGCTAATTCAATTAATTGTTGACGCCATGCATCAACTGAATTATCTATAAGAGTGAATTCTTACTTCCCCATCAACGAAATTAATCAGTTAAATGAATATGAAATTCAAATGTAAGTGTAAGAATAATAAATATATGTTATTGACTTTGAACTACTAAATGTTGTTTTAGAAATATAATCTTATATCAATGGAGAACAATTGAATAAGTCTCCTTCTATGCACTTGAAGGTAATCGAACAGAAAAATTTCACAAGCTGTACTGAAAATTGATGAGTTTTTCAAAATATTTTGTTTCAATCAAATTGACTTGCAGAGTTTCAATTGCCTGAAAAACTTGATTATCTGACAGTTAACTATTTGTAATGGTGATTTAAATGACAATAAAATCTTTCAAACCAATATTTCTGATTTCGTTACGAAAATGTCAGTAAAAAATCTAGGCCACGAAAGAAGGCAACCTTTGAAAAATTAATGTAAATTTTCATCATTCAAGGTCATGGCTTTCTATTCTTGAAGGAAAGGAGGTTACTAAAATTATGATTATGATTACAATATAAAAGCAATCAATAATACAAAATTATATATTTAACCCTTCAAGAATAAATCTGATTTTTATTCAAACGTAATTCAGTAATAGCTACAATTCTATATATCGATCTAACAATTGAAGCTTTCTTCTTCTCGTGTCTCACAATAAAAGAAAATAAGAAACTTACGAAAACCAAAACTATTGTTCTTATTGATATTATCATTGTTTCCTTTGTCAATTACATATCTATATGATGGTTGATTAACATAATTAGAATCTTCAACATATGGAACATATCCAGTTGTAATATCTATAATTATTAGAGATAGAATAAATAGCGAAGAAAATTTCGTTGTCCTACCATGCATATATTTCAAACGTCGTGGACAAGCAACATGTCGAGCAGGACGCACAAAGAACATATTAGCACTTCGATTACCAAATCTTTGTCGTGCACTTGCTAATGTTTCATAATGCGTCTCATTGGGAAACGTAGGTCCATAAACTATTTAAATTTATTAAAAGCAAAATTTTCTTTTGTTCTTTGTTTTTTACTTACAAGCCATTTTCTAGTATGTATGCGTATATATGAAATGAATACAACGTTTGGTATGTTTCTTTGTGAAACAGTAACAAGAAAAAAAACCTATTGGAGACACAACAACAACTCAAATATTGTAATAATGCATAAATCTGTTCACATTCCTTTTTTCTCTACAGAATGATTTCTTTTCTTTTGTGCATAATGAAAGGAAAATAATTGATTTCTTTTTTACTTGCCAACCAATCACGACTAGCAATCAAATTCGCCACCAACAACAATGAGAGAAAATATATGCATTCAATTGAAACATAGAAGGCAAATATTACATTGTTTTTGATTTAAAGCTAGTTGACAATCATATTTCTCTCTTGACACTTTCAAATTTTATTTTTCATAACCATACTCATGACTGTGTGTAATTTTTCTTTGCGCTTCCAAACGTTTCGAGTACTTTCAATAATATAGTATGTAGATGAAAAATCGATGAAAGCTTTTATTCAGTGTCATAATTAAGATTATGAACACAAAAAAAAGAAACATAAGGGTGGCAAATTTTCTTTTTAGCTAAAAAAATAAAAATGATTATAATTTTCACTCGTCGTTAGAGTTATATTCGTCGGAGAAGAAGAAAAAAATAATGAAAGTCAAAGTGATGATATCATTTTAATGACTTGCGAGAGGATCGGCACGAGTTGATGGATAATTATTGGGATAGTTCGTATATGTATGTGTTTGTTTATTTATTTGAGGCTCAGTTTCACATGCATTTGGAGCTGTACTTGATTGTAAATTTGCGTAGCCTACTGGACCTGGATCAGTTGCATGATAAATATATGTCGGTGCTGTATTCATGCCTGGATATTGACGACTTGTAATGTCATTTGTATTAGATGTGTAATGAGCATTGATATCCGTTGGTCGACTCGGTGGAAGATATGATTCACCAAATGAATAAATTGATGGAGCTTTTGGAGGAAATATACTGCGTGCGACCGTTGCGTCTTGACTATGATTCTATTGAGAAGAGAGAGAGAGAGAAAAACCAATAAACGAACGGAAGAGGTAGCAGTATCATTAAACACAGATATGAACTCAGTCCGGAAATTAAATTGACTATCTCTAGAAAAATCTATTCGAATATCATACATTCGATGCAGCCCTAAAACTCGATAGTGCTTATTTTCAATAAATGTAAACTACATGATATCTCTAGAGAAAATAATTTTTCCTCAATCACCATACTTCTAATTAGAGTTGTATGAGAACTCTTTCTGTATTATATCGAATAACATATTGAAAACGTGACAAAATATGTTTCTTTCTCTTTCTTTTTCGCATAACTTCGTTCGTGTATACTAACAACACGAGAGAACAATTATGACAAACTAATATCACTATCATACTTTAAAGACAGTACTGTAGTATGAATTAAGTGTTATTTGATAGGGGTATAAATGTGTTATAGAGTGTGTTGAGCTTCATGTCGAGCCAAGAATACTTAAGTGTTATGTTCATGAATGTCAAAATTTACTTATTTTCACTGAATATTTACCAAAATTTGACAATATTTACTGTACATACTGATAGTTTAGTTAAATGCAAAGCAACATAATGTTTATTTTCGTTTAAACATTCAGTCCTAGTTGCCTGCAGGTTTGTGTTGAGGAAAAAAACTAAGTCAAAACATCGTTTTTATTCTTCACTTAATCTTTATGTTTTTCTTTTTCTTTTTGAAAGTGAAACTGATACTTTGAATGACTTTAAGATGAAAATAAAGTTTCTCGAGAATTTCTACTGTATTTATGTATGTAAACATACTATTAGGTTGAGTCAATTTTTACTATGATTCTAAATAAACTGTTTAGTTAGATAGACAATGTAGTTCTTCTGATCGAAACTCATTAACACTTTTGATGCGATTTTAGTGTCTTGTTTACATATTAAGCTCAATACAATAGTATTACTTTATAAAACATTGATAAACTCATCGAATAACATATAATCTAACGTGAATTGCCATTTTAGAAGCACAATAGTCAGGTAATTGTTCCATGGTTAATCTCATATTGCAAATACAAACAAACAAACGATGTGGTGTGAAAGAAAGCGAAAGAACGATATTTTTCACATCGCTCATATTCTATTATTTTATAAATGAATAGTACAAGAGAGAGAATATTTTGCCAGAGAAGTCATATAGTTTCAATCTGTACAAAATAGATAGAGTCGAGAGTTTTCAATTAGTCTAGCTTGATGAGAATATGATCTAACTATCGCCTTCGAACATTAATCAATATCTGATATTCATATTAATTTTTGAGAGAACAATAAGGTCAATTTCAGGGGATGGCCGATTTCATCTGTTAGTGAATTCGTACGTTCTATCGGCAAAGAAAATATACTTCCGTTGCTTTTACGTACAGGTAAATGAGCTATTTGATTAGCTACGGGTCCGTAAAAATGTGGATTCAATGGTGGAGCACGAACAACAGTTGAGCCAAGTGCGCCATAACCAATATGTCCACCTGCAGCTACTCGAACCCCTTCTCGTGCAATGATCTAATGAAGAAAAAACAATAAAGATGCGTGAAATATTCTAATCATATCTATTTACCGTTTCCAAAATAGCGCCTAAAGAATACAATCATAGTATTAAAAATAAGGTTAAGTTTTTCCCTTATGAAAATCACACAAAACAAAAGGTCTCTACTAACCTGCTTTTAATTTATCTTCATAAAATGGAAAAACACTCAGTATGTAATCCGTTCCTTCTTGTGTATGCGCATCATTAAGAGCTCTTTAACATAAATAAATAAATAAATAATAGTATTACTGTTGAAACCGAGTATAGATTATTGTTCAAACCTTTTTACGTATTGAAGTGCTTCAAGTCGATCATTATGTACGGTTATAGTAGCAAGAATATTTCGTGCCTGTTGGCAAGTCATTGGAATTAAACGCTAGCATTTTTTTTTTAAATAGATAGATAAAGACAAAAAGTTTATATTTTTTGTTTTCTTGATAGAATTTTGTACCGGTTCTACTATCAAAATTGCTTTCATTCGATCTTTTGGTCGCGTTATTGATGATACAATATGGCCAGCTTGTTCACCGCTAAAAAATCCCCGTGATTGATAAAGGATTTCGAGTTTTTTTTCCGGATCATTCGTTTCCTAAATGAGAATTTTTGTTTTTCTTTGAATATGTCTATCAAATAATAATTATTATTGATCGATCAATATAGCCTTCGTTAAGATTGATGTTTTGATTTCTGATACGCAAATTTAAAGATTAGAAATTTGCAAACTATTAAAAAGACAAGGAAATCCAATATTTCATTTAATCAGGATTCCTGCTGTTCTTAGTTAACAAAGTTAAATAAGATGATTATCATCCGTTAACTTTTAATTAACGATGTCATAGATTCTTACTATGATTATGTTGATATTACAATATGTATTTATTTATTTTGTTATTTATACTGATAAATACTATTTTCTGCTTTTATTTATTGTACTTAAGCAAATGTTACCAACTTCATATAGTTCTGTATTATGATTAACCGCAAGTATTTTTAATTTCTTTTTATTCTGATAAATTTTCTTCTGTTACTCTCAGCTATATAGCTTTTAAAAGCTTGATCTTAATCTGAGTTTTCAGTATAGACTCGTGCATACTAAATGTTATTCGTTCGATTATCAAAAGGCGATTTCTTTTTGTTGTCTCGTTTAAATATGCCTTTATTGATATATAACATTCTCAAATCATCAGAATATTGAAGATTTATGTTTCGTTTCCCACATCTCTACTATAGCTTTACTAATCCTGATGACCATCTCGATCTATCTCGTATTTCATATTTTTCTTTCAATCAATAATTATGTTCGAGTAAAGTATCAGATTTATTTTTATATTCTTAATAATCAAATATTTGTAGTTATTAAGTAGAAAGAGACTTTTAATAATAATTCATCTCTTAGGAAACATAAAGTTTCATGTGTCGAGTGCCAGGCTTATCAAATAAGTCCAACACTCGATCTATCGAAAGGCGGTCATCTTTTTTTTTCTTTTTGTGTTGCGATGAAAACTAGACTTAAATGTTCTACTAGAAAATCAGACTTTTATATTAATTGAAAGAAGCCTTATGTCAAGGTTATTTTGTAAAAACACATGAAACTTACATGAACGATTTTTCGAACTAAAATTTCAAAATGTTGATCATCCATCGGTGTTTGATAACTTCGATTCTGTGATGGAAGAGGATTCTTAGCGATTTGATCAAGAAAATTCATGATTTTTTTCGTATTATTGAGAATGTGATTACTAAAATATAAAGCTTATGCTTTTTTTTAAAGTTTTCCATAAACATCAATCATTTTCTATGTTGTTACTAGAGCACCAACCTCTATTGATTTTAAATCATTCAAAATTATGATGATGATCAAATTCATTTTACTTATTTCATTTAATTTTGATTTATTTCTTTTTCAAAAGAAAGGTTTTTTATGTATTTTGTTGAAGTGACATCTATCAAAATTGTTTGCTATTAGATTATGGTTTTGGAATTGGAACCATTGATCAAAATACGTAACATATAAATAAATAAAAATAACCAACAAAACGTCAACAAATATTCTCATGTAGATATTATGGAATAGTTTTATTAATATTTATTGGGAAAATTATGGTTCTTAAATTTCAATTTATTCTTAATATTATATTCGACGAACGGTATATCTTGAAATAAACAAAAACAAAGTTTTCCTTATTAAACAAAAATGATCAATTCATCAATAAAGTATTCATAATGGCTAGTCTTAATCTGATTTCAACTGTTCGACAATATTCAATGCACAAGCAGAAATTAAATCATGATCAAAGAAATATTATGTCGACCTGTGAGAAACTATTAATAGTGGTACATTGTCCATGCTGAGAAGGATGATTACGATTATATGTTAAAGTGATTTAACTAGAAATCAAACTTATCTATTAATACATATCATCATTTCATATCAAATATCGGCGTAAGAGATCATATGCTTTTCATTCTCAGTTTAATTTGGTGATGGTATTCATAAATTTATCAGCCGATTGAAAGATCTTATTATTTAATTCAATTATTTAAAAATCAATATATTGAATTTAAAAAAAAAAAATATATATATATATATATATAT